>VCHN02001965.1:0-19153 GCA_007115665.2 Sequoiadendron giganteum | reverse complement strand
GAAGAAAATAAAATAAAATTTCACTCCAAAATTTATTTTTTATCTGGAGTAACTTTTGTTTTTGAATTTACTCAAACTTATTTACATTTTTGTGGATGCCCAAATAGTTAGAAACTATTTATTTATTTATTTTCTTAATCATTAAAGTTTTCACCTCTTAATTACCATTCATAAATTTCAAGAGGTTTAGTTTGTAATTAAATATTCACTTCATAGAGAGACAAAACTATTTTACAACCGGTTTAAACCAACATAAATTTCCTTCATCTTCATGATAGGGATTGAATACAAATAATTTCTCTATATAGAGGAAATTAGTTTCATTTCATATTAAATTTAAACGCTCTAAATTGTTTCACATTTTCAAACCTTAGTTTCACCCTTTTATCTCCTCAGTTTTATTTTGCAAGTTTAAAAAGACAACCTTTAGAACAATCAATACTGATTAAATTCCTTTTACATAAACAGATTGACCTACCATAATGACATTTGAGAGCAACCAAAAAGCTTATGAGAATTTGGAGAAAACCAACCAAGCATTAATGTAGGAAGTTGCTACATTGGCTGCTCAAGTACAACAACTTAGGCAAGAAGCACTAGAACAAAGAAGACCCAACAACATAGAACTATCGGAAAGTAAGAAGAGTTCAAAGACAAGTAGGAAAAAGAGCAAAAGTAAATCAAAAAATTCCAAGAAACAACCAATATCATTAGAGGAAGACTCAACTTCCAGTGATAGCACTTCTCACACTTTTGGATCTGAATCCTCTGAAAATGATAACAGTAAACAAACACAAAAGGAATTAGACAACTTTGCTCGAAAGATTAAATTACCAGAGTATAGTGGTAATACCGGCACTGGAGAGGAAGCATAACAATGGCTAACCAACTTAGAAAGATACTTCGAATTGCAAGGCACTAGCAGTTATAGTAGGACCCCAATTGCCACGTATCAACTTAAAAATAGTGCCTTGAATTGGTGGCAAGATATAATTCGATCTCAAAAACTAAAAGCGAACAAAGTGAAATGGTCACAATTCAAACAACTATTTTCACAAAAATACCTTTTTGATTTTTTTATACAAGAAAAGAGAACCGAGTTCTTTGAATTAAAACAAAGAGGCCAATCAATAAATGAATACAAACAAGATTTTGAAAGGCTTAATAGATTTGTACCATTTATCGAAGGACATGATCGAGTGGTTCGATTCATAAATGGGTTAAGACATGCATACCAAGCTAATGTGTGGTGTGGTAAACCCACCTCAGTAGATGAAGCGACCCAAATTGTGGAAAAGTTTGAAACACTTGATCAAATTTCAAGGCAAGTGAGGGAAAAGCGTAAAAGAAATCACAATGAATTTGGTCAAAAGAAAGTCCATTGTCGATTCACCAAGATGGTTAGACCCAACCAAAATAAACCAACACCTCCTGAAATAAAATGTTGGACTTGTGGTGAGAACCATTATCAACGTTGTTGTCCTCGCAAACAAGAAGACTATAAACCCAAAAACAAGGGCACAACTACCTCTACTCCACAACCCAACATGAAGATATATGCATTGATGTAGAAAATCATCAAGCTACTGAGGGCAGTAGCTAAACAAAGGGAGAGAATTGTTATGAGACTTTTTTCCGTGGAAGAAAAAATAATAATAATAAAAGAGAATAAAAGTAAAATGAGAACTAATGTAATAGTTCAAGAAATAAAATGTAATAAAACAATAATTAGAGTTTTCACGGGAAGTTGTAATTATTTATAAAAGGGTGTGTCGGTTGAAACTACCCTTTATGTTGTATAAAAACCCGTGAAAACTAAATTATTGAAGGGGGAAAAAGAAAAAAAGGAGAAAAACAAGTACAACACATTGCAGGAATAGGGTTCCAAGTTAGCAGGTTGTGAGTAGGATGGAGAAGGGGCACTCCTATAGTGGGTGTCCAACCTGGGGTACAAGTGTGTGCACTCAAGACGGTCCTAGCCAAAGCATGGTTTTGTGGCACGAGTGTTGAGCATTGTTCCGGTGGAACCAACACTCGTGTAGAGCGGCAAGGTTCACTTTCCTCCTAGACTACTCACAGACAGAAGAGGCTGAACAAGGACCATTCCAACAATAGTTGGGAATTTCTTCAGCGCATTTTAAAAGATAAGTATTCAAGTTTGATGAATTATCTGAGCAATAAATGTTTTAAATCTTTGAGTTTATTGAATTAATAATCTATTTTCGGCATGAATGAATGTATTTGAATGCAATCTATTGATCAATTTATTATATGCAATTTAATTTCAAAGTCTTTACTAGAACATTAAATATTATATTAAAATTTGTGTATAAAAGTTTTGGGAATAATATGTGAAATCATTTTAAATTGCTGCATTTTAAATTTGGGAATTAGTTTCATTTCATTGCCATCATTTTATATGCGTGTGAAAAATTAGGAGCTTTGGAACAGAGTATGGACATTTATCAGGCTATGCGTCAGCTCATATGGATACGTGGCTTTTAATTTAATTCTTAAGTGTAATAAATATTCTTCGTCAAATAGAGTCCAAGAAGTGAAAAATGCAGCAATATTCACTGTGATGAGGCAATAACATTACTCAAATTTAGAAAGGTGCGCATTCATTTTAAATTGACTAGAGACTCGTAAAAGAAAATAATGATTAGACTAATATAATGAGGGTTATATATATATATATATATAACACATAGAAAAGGATTCAATTTAGCAAGTGAATTCTACATGTTGATGATGAAGTCTAATTATCTTCTTCAATCAGATTTATTGTTTCAATTGCGTCTAGATAGATCCATGTAAGTGGATGCATAGTTGATTTTAAGCCATCACTTCTCAATTGAAATCTTTGTTGAAAAAAAATATTCCTATATGAAACGCCGATTGATCTTATATACTGCACAAACATGAGCAAATAAATAGACCAATTTTTTTCCTAATAGTTAAATTTTTTTTCGGAGAAGTACTTAAACTACAGCTGTTAATAGGGTTTCCATTTTCCAAATAAACATAACTAACAATAATTATTCAATATATTGTCTTCGGCGTACCATTGCACATAATCAAAAGTTTCATGAAACAAGTTCCCACATAGTCAAAAACTTCACCTCTACGCCAACCACATCTTACAAAGAGATCAATCTCCCTTGAATATATTTATTCATAAGAAAATCGTAATGGCGCGAGCAAGGACAAATCATTAAGGGAAAAAAAATATTGTTATCCACTAGGCCTGACAACTTTTGAGGCATAAAGTCAAAGACAATACCATCAGATGAAAGGGGCTTAGAACTGTATTCCTCTCTGTTATGGCAAGAAACTGGGCTTTCAGATTGAATGAATAGTAACAATAATTCATTACATGTAAGGAAGGGGTGATCCATTGAGGAATGACTTGAACAAAACCATAGATCTCTCTGGTTGTGAAAACGGAACCTCATGAGATGCTCCTCTCACTGTTGCATAGCTTAGAATATTGCTGTAAACCTGTGTCCATCCTCCCACCTGCACTCAAAAACCATTAATATTAGGGTCTCACAGAAACAGCCAGCACAATGTGAGATTGTGAAAGTGGAAAATACAATGTGCCTGATGTTTAAGCTCTTCCCAAAATTAATCTTTTCTTTTACAAAGAAAACAATTGTTCATAAGCACTAAAATTCACCTGATTTCCCTCAAACCAAACCCTGTATGAAGCTGAAGTATTCAGCTTCAGCTCAGCAGCAAGATTGTAAATGAGTGTACGTGTTCCTGTCAAGGGTATTACAGAATCCTGGTCTCCACTGCATCATCAAAATCAACAAAAGCATGGGATAAATTGATAGCATGTAATAGTTTTTTGTCTGGGTTAATTACCTTTACTTTAAAAGAAGAAATATATTATGAGATGTTTATAGATTTGATTGTGTAAGTTTTTCATTGATGTTTCTAATCAAACTTCATGATTCGTCATTAGAAAATAGAAGGGAAGAAAAAGAATCAAAAACATCTCATGCTAGGCTTCAGGCAAATTCACTACCAGCAATTCACCTCCAACAAATTGCCATAAGAAATTCATCTCTAAGAAAATTCACCACCAGCAATTCATTGCCGTGTGAATTTTTCACGACGATGAATTGTTAGAGGTGAATTGTTGACGATAAATTACTGATGATGAATTTTCCTAAAACCCTTATCATGAATTATGTCTACAACAAATACATTTTTTCTCATTATCCATGATCAACAAACTGACGCAAGATCGGAAGCAATAAAGCATATGTCTACTTGTCATGTTATTGAGTTATTTTATGGAAACCCAACTTACCTATAAACAAAAACCCTTATGCCTGCCTTCGCCAACTCTCCAAGCAAAGGCACTGTAGATATCTCTAAATTCAGATGATCATAATGAAGCTTTCTGTGATATTCACACAATACAATCTTAATTTTATTTTATCAAATTCAATCAAGTAACTGATAGGAACCCCAACTTTTACAATGGGTCTTTGCATGGCAGGGTAAGGGGCTTGAATAACTAGTTAATTATAAGCTTTTGATATATAATTGAATTCTGATACCTGCTGCAAGGACTCCATTTTTCAGCAGCCCCAGTGAGACGAATATGCATTGCCTCTTGGACATCAAGCCTGTTAAGATATGTCATGGATTCATCCCCCACACAAACATCTGGCAATTGAGGCCTTTTCTCATTCTTTCTCTGAAGTAGCTGCATATCTCAGAGATGGGTTATGCACATACATGAAATAAAACATGGATTCCTTACTATTATTGTTCTGTGATGCTGTTTAAAGCAATATTGAATCATCATCATAGAAAACCAGGGTAAAACTATAAGCAGATTGATATAATTGAAGGGGTTTTATCCCAAAAATGTCTGCAATCCAAGGTAATATTGCAATTTACCATGGTTGTGAAAGCCTTTGACTGCATTCCAATTGATGACAAGCAAACATCCAATGTTACATCATAGTTATCGATGAAATCGCTAACTTCCTGGCTAACCAAACTATTAACCTCATTGCAGGCCTCTGATAAGTTGTGGCGGTAAAATTCGTGAACGTAGCGGCTGTAATTGCAGGTATAAACCATTTTCTTGTAGCTCTGATCACATATGAGCCCGTGCGACCATAGGAACTCTGCCCTTGCATTTAAGTCGTTTCCGAATTTCAACAATGGATTGCCTATCTGTACATAAATCAATAAATCAAAAATAATAAAATCACAGGTCCAAACTTTTTTTCCCAAATTAAATAAAATCTCGAGGTGATGGTTTTTGTTTGACATACTGCAACCCCTTTTAGATTGAAGATCTTATATTTTCTGTTGTACCGTAGCATACGTTCTGCTAGCTGAGGAATGTAGTGCCCTGTTTTAAACAATTCACAGTTAATGGTCAAGACATGCTTGAACAAAATTCAAAATGGTAAGTACTGCCCAGTTTAAATGTCACACAAGTCAGAAAGTGTGTCGACTGCAGATTTACATCACTTATTTTGTTGGATTTCATTGATATTGTACAATTTTTATTTTTATTTTGTGACTGCAGTTTAAGAGTGCCATTGATATAGTTGTCCCTCAGTCCTCTTGTAACTTCTTCCACGGTCTTTTTTTAGATTGTGTCTGTAATTCAATTTTCATTTTTCTCTTTTTCATGATAGATTGTTGAACGTGATCCAAAATGTTATATAAAAATATACACAGATAATTTTGAAAAACAATCTTTCATGAATTGTGAAAAATTTATGCTGATTAATATCACTTATAATGGTTGTTAAGTATGGACTGTATGCTTTTAACAATTTATAAAAACAAATTGCAGGGGTTATATTGAACAAGAAACAACATAAACAATTGAGTGTCAATCTATACGATGTTTAAAAAGTTATATTTGATCTAGTTGTACTGTATTTCGGATCATGTTGTACTTATACATTATACATTAATTGAATTTGAATTTTTATGTACATTCCCTTCTAATTATGATTACCTGCATAGCTTTCGCCTGTTAAGTAGAGATCTCTTGTTTTGTAGGCTGGAAACTTCTTAAACCATCGTATGAAAAAGACAAGATTATCAAATGCTGTGAACATAACATGAGAGCAGACTCAGCTTAAGCACTGTTTGAGAGGCCTGTAATTAACTACTAGCCATGTTGAATACATAACCCACCTGTTCTTCGGTCATTGACACCTTCATAAAATGAAGTTGTATTAGAATATGAAAAACCAACTCCTGCTGGTGACTCCAGATAAAGAACATTGGCTTCTGCAAGAACATTGTACAAAAGTTGTAGAAATATAGCAGTTTAAGAATCTCAGTATCTTGTCCTCCAAACAAATTATGAAGAACATAATGTAATGAAATCACTTAAACTTCAATGAACTAAAAAAACTTCAAAATTGGTACGTGCCTTTATTCCAACTATAGTCATTTTGCACTAGTACTTTTTTTCTAGGCCGAAATGGTCCATTCTCTGAGAAAGCTCCCACTCCCAGTGAAGAACAGCCAGGCCCTGCAACGCATAAATCTCTGCTTTTGAAAACTGTTTGGACTTGACACATCTGAAAAAAGTCAAATTGAATGGAATATCTCCATGTCAACATGGAATTTGGCTAGGTGCTTACTTTCTTAGTTCATGCATGCTATATAGTGAAAATAACAGAAATTTTTATGTGAAATGTATTCTGGTCTCATAAATCCAACAAATCATTCAAATTCTAGGCATATATGATCATTCTATTATATACCATCTAACTTGCTTACAAGATTTGCATAATTACCTCCATTCAGCCATAACACAAGAGGCTTAGAGCTTGGATTCTTTTCTGCTTCTACAAAATAGTAGAACAGAGCACGGTCATATTTCCTGTCTACTGTCACATACCCAGCATATTGTTTGAAGGGAACTGGTGGTTGGCCAGGCAAACCAGCAATAAGGTCATTCTCATATGCATCTATTAAGATTAGTCTAATGAGCAGGAATACCGCCATAGCTACAGCATTGCTCTCTTGTGATACCCACATCTTGAATCCTTATCAGACCTATGCTCTGCAAATTATCAAAAAACTAGTAGATGATTGATAAATACTCCATGGTGAATAATTCATATATGAAGACAGACACCACTAAGAATCTTGAGACTACAAAAACAACATTTTTAAATTTCAAAAGCATTGAAAAAGCCCCAACTCAAACTTCTTCAGTGAAGGACTCTGGGAGATTTGTTGACCCATTCTAACATGACATAAAAGTATTATTTGCAACGACCAAATTTTGAATTTTTTATAACATGAACTGCACAATGCATTTTCTAAACTAGGACTAGCTTTGGGATCAAGAAAATTCTAATTTCAACTTTTTAATTAGGATTTTATATCACTTACAAGATCGTTTTTCATATAAGAAAGTTGAAATCTCTTCAATCAAGAACCATTTTTTATTTTTTCAAATAACAGAATTCTACTTGAATTTAGTACACACTGTGGAGCCCAATTTTCCTGACTAGTTTATCCGTTTGTTAAGATTTCAAACGACAAATTCGGGTCTTTTGCAGAAATGCAGCATGGCCAGCAACAAAAAAGAGGGGGGTTTTATAGAATGCAGAGCGTTACGGCTGCCGACATGCGCGGTAAAGTAAACGAGTCGGTGGTATGACAGCTCTTTGAAAAGCATGGCATGCGCATTGCTTTCTGTTATTAAAATTATTGGACAAGAAAATCGTAAGCAGGTGATGATATTCATGGGGGACTGCAACTTTTATGGTATTAAAATGCGGCGCTGAAACTGGGTTTTAAGAATGAATTTTATGCTGGAATGCGTGTGTTTTTAACAAACGCGTGACAGGGTGAAAACGCGGTGGCGGTTGCGGTGGCTGAGGGGCGTCATTATAATATGTTGCCCACGACCAGACAGAATTTAAGACAGAGGAGTGACCGTTACACAATGGTTTTTGTTAAAAATCAATTTGTTTCCACTTGTTTTCTCAGTTTGTTATACACGTTTACTGTGGATCACGTTCTTGTCAGATCAACCTGCTCAGATTGATTGTGAGAAATTTTGACTTCGACAACAAATTCTGCCATTAAAATGTCTTTGAGTTTGTTTTGAGAGATTTTGTTTTGTTACCTCTGATAGAATTTGTTTTTATCAAGTACTGTTATGAGAGTGTGCGCTTAAGAAAACCAACTTTCTTGTTTTTGTTTTTTTGGGCATTGATGAAAGTTGCAGATAGAATGGAAACCATTTTCTCTTTTTTATTCTCATTCACCTGCATATGTATTACTATTAGGATTTTGATAGTAAAATATCATTTCAAAATAAATGTATAAGATAATAAATATTTCATGTTTCATATAATCTTTATATTTCAAGGCTATTAAAGTTAATAAGATTTTGAGTCGGGGTTAGTTCTATTAGTTAAGAGGTCACGAGGTCTAGTTTCTCCCATCCCCGTAGTACCGGAGGGCTCACACCAACACCATCAATCATGTGAAAAAAGTTTACTTCGTGCATTGTAGTTTATAGATAGGAGGCTACCCAATTTCTATAGTAAAAAATAATAATAATAATAATAAGATTTTATTTTTTTATTTGACAATCTTAATATATTTTAGTTATTTATAATATATTAAATTAAAGAATATTTCATTGAGGTGAATATTTTGATGTTTTGAATATTTTTGCCAATAAGAGGAAGGGTGTTTAAAAACTCTTCCACAAATTAAAGAAGAAAAGTTAAAAGAAGAGAAATAAGAGAAGAAAGCAAGAAAAAATAAGTGAGAAATGAAAGAAGGAGACTCAATAAAAACAGTTACTTAGTCTAATAACTTTTAGATAATAGGTTAGTGGTTTTAAACATAAGTCTGACTTTTTTAAGAAAAGAATGATGGATATTTTCTTGTCAATGAGTAAATTTATGAAAAAAGATTGATTATGTATTTAGTTGATGTTAAGTGAATTTAGTTTGTAAGTACTAAAGTCTATATCATTTATAGGTTTTTGTTTTCATATAATTATGTGAAGTTTGTCTAATAGGCATAGATTACATGATTTCTCTAAAAACTTGTGGTATTATCAAACTTTGATTTTTTGGAAATTTGTAATTCAATCATTAGTTTTCTAAGAATTATGGTTTGATTAAGATTATAGTAGAAATCTATAGTTTAGTAAGCTAAAAAAATATTGTAGAATTATTCAAAAACCAGAATCCATCCCAAATGTAAGAATTTTAACTTTGTGACTTCCTAGAATTGATCAATTAGCTTACTAGACTATGTCTATGTGATTTCATGATTAATATGAATATGCTATATGTGAATTAAATTGAGAATTGTGTATTAGATGGGAGAATTATATTGGGCTTGATTCCATAATGAATATGTAGATAAACCTTTAGACAATGTGATCTAATGGAACTAGACCTTTTACCCTCTTCATGTATATGACCTAAGACTTGTTAAGACCATTCCTAAACTAAAATAAGTACAATTAAATGCAAAAAAAATTAGGATTCAAAATATTTGTTGTTGGTTGAGCTTGTGTTAAAAGGTGTATTTTGAGTTTATGTGAGAAGTTGTTTGTATCAAATATGTGTTAAAAGTTGTATTTTTCCTTTCTATGAAAAGTGTTTTTTGTTTAACTCAATATGGAAATGTTCCATATTGGTGAAAATGATCTTGGTATGTCTTTTTGGACAACATTATTATTTATCTTTTCTTTTTTTATGTAATTTTATGTTAGGATTCTTTCTTGAAAATCTCAAGACAACTTTGTCTTTGTGATTGGTAAGAAGGTTGTGATGTGTAGAATGTGACCACAAGCATAAAAATTTGAGTGACTATCATGTGAATTATTTAGAGTCAATGAGGAGAAACAAATCAACACTTTATGTAGATTGGTGAGGTCATAAAAATGAGTACAATGTTGAGAGTTAATGGGTTGATAAATCAACACCAAAATTATGGCTAGTAAGGGAAATAAAGTAATTTTAAAAATAGTATTTCATCCATATAGTTATGGTGATGGATCCTGAGCAAAGGATCTAGTGGGAATAAACCTTGTCAATGTTCATGATTTTATATTCATTAATTTATTTTATTGTGAGTCATGAGATATTTTTTCTTCATCTACCATGACTCATAATCAAATACATGATGAATATATTAAATAATAACCACTAGCTAGGTTTATTCCCCCTCTCTTCTACTTAAAATATACCACCATAATTTTGTGAGTCACATACCCTTTATTAGGTATTAGTTTATCCCCCTAACTAGCCATACTTTTATTATTGATTCACCTTTTATCAACCATCAACAATAAATAGTCGATTTTACTAAATTTTTAATCTACCATAAATCATCAACTTATTCCCCCTCACTCTTAATAATTCATATGATATTAA
This sequence comes from Sequoiadendron giganteum, assembly GCA_007115665.2. Lineage (NCBI taxonomy): Eukaryota > Viridiplantae > Streptophyta > Pinopsida > Cupressales > Cupressaceae > Sequoiadendron > Sequoiadendron giganteum. The sequence goes on along the minus strand of VCHN02001965.1, from coordinate 8,732 downwards.
TTTATATTTTCATACTTGGATTCATACTCTATAAGTTGTACTAAGCTTACTTCCTACAAACATAAAGTTCTCACTACACAATTCATGAGGTACTTTTTCATGGCCAAATTGACACATACAATATAGGCAAGGTGAAGCTCACCTTACCTCTCCTAAAAAAGACAATTGATTTCACAACCAACCACCTTCCAAGGTCCTAGGGGTTGGGTCACAAATATGTTTTGTCCAATTGAGTGGTCAATGTGGATTATTTATATAAGGGGCTTGGTGTTTCTTGATTCAAACTAGACTAAATTCTAATCTAAATCCTACTCTACTTCGAAGGTATAAGGAAAGATCAAAAATAATTTAAAGAAATGCAAGATAATGGTGAAAATTCTTAGCTCAAATCTTTATTTGATTGATAACTCGAGAAATATATTAACTATAGTATTAAGATTAGTTTAACTCAATCATTCATACCAACAGTGCAAGATTCAAAGGCATTTTTTATAATAATTTAAGATGAAAAATATTTTAAATTATTATATTCCACAAATAAATTAGAAATAGTTCCAGAAATTTAAGCACAAATAATTCTCAAATAATCAATCAAATAAGGATTTAACATTTAAACACTACACCATATGCAAGAAGAAGATTTTAAAATTGCAGAGACCAAATATATATTAAACCGTGTCCTTTAAGGGCATGGGCAAGAAGTTGATTCCACTTTTAGTTTTCGTTGATTTTTAGAATTTGTCTCATTTGACCTAAAAATTTGAAGCACTTAAATATTGAATCTTAAAAAAAGTTAGTAATATGAAATGTAGTACTCTGAGTCTAGTTTCCAAATATGTAATTTATTTTAATATCTAGATGAAAAAAATTGATTTTCATTAGGCATATCTAAAAACCATTGTTTAAAAGACACCTTTTTTTACTATACCGTGTGTTGCAAGTATGAATGAGTATGGTGGTGTTGTCATTGATGTCAACACAATACACGTTGTTGCAGTGAACTAAATCAAGTGATTACAGGTGGTACATTTATAGTTGAGATACTGTAGAGATGTTGTGAGTACATGGAGCTATTTTTATGGTTTTGCAGGTGTGTTGATATCATTAGCTATCAAGTTCTTTTGAAAAAAATAATAAACAGTGAAGACAAAATTGTCTGTGTGTTTAGAATGTACTCCGATAATTTTCTCTATATTTCTTCTATGTTGATCCTATGCTTGTGTGGACTTGTAGTGTTGTTTATGGGTATCCTTGGGTGATATGTCCTGGATTATAGCTTCTGGTTTGATGAAGAGTGAAAGTTGAGTTCACTAGTGTGTGAACTGGTCTGGCAGAGTTGGTTGTGTATGGATTGGGAGAAATTTTTATGCTCCACAATTCTTTGATGGTTTTTTTTTAGATCTTTCAGATATGGTGGAAGGCTTGTAATGGTGTTATCTATGTTCTAGAAATATTGTTCATAGTTTGGTGCTCTAGAAGACTAGTTCCAAAGTAACTATGTGTGTCTGTACAGTCCAATTGGACTGATGGAAAGTGTTCTTTGTATGAAAGTTTTTGCAAATGAATATGAAGTCATCTAAGAGGTATTCCGGTGTATTGTTAAGCGTGTTATGCAGTCGACATGTTATCTTCTTGTTGTGAATATGCGTACTTCAATATTTATTGGTGTTTTCATTAGGTTTGGATAACTTGGTGTTTACACATTATACGAAGGATACATATCAATTAAGGAAGCGTGTGATTGATCCAAGATGTTTTTTTGGGTCCTGGTTAAGTATTAATTTGGTCCACTCTCATTCCTATCCACCACAGGAGAGTTGATTCACTGACCTAATTTGAATTTGTAAAAATAAAGAGTGTGTAGCCAACCTTGGAGAAAGTTTCTAAGATCGAAGATGGTATAAATACAAGGAAAGATGTTAAGGTTTGTAAACCACAAGTGTGAGAAGTGAAGTAGATGTGAAAGATTGTGTAAAATTTATCTGAGGAAAGGAGAACTTCAATGTGTTAGACTCCTGAAGGTAGTGAGTTGATGGTGTCTACAATTCTCTGATCAAGGTTGTGAATGTGTGTGAGTTGCAGTGGTGGTTTTTCTGTTGCATTGAGATAATGTTCTCTATGTAACATTCTTCTTTCTATGTCTTTGTATCAATAGGTAATGAGCCTCCATCTGGATAGTGAGTCCTAAATTGGGTAGTGAGCCCTTTGGTATTGAGCCTTTTTTATCAGTTTTGCAATTTCTTATATTGTGAGTTAACCCTCACCGTGGTTTTTCCCTCAATGGTTTTTTCATGTAAATCTGGTGTTTCTTGTTTTTTCTTTTTGTTATATGCACTTCATGCTTATACTTAAAAACAAATTAAAGTGAATGTGGAATTGTTTAAGATTTGTGGTGAATGTGATTAGATACAACTGATTCACTTCCCCCCTCTTAGTTGTCTTGTGCAATTCAACAATTGGTATCAGAGCTTTGGTATCTAGAAGAAGAGCTTTATCGTTTGAGGTAGATACAATGGTGCACAAATTGACAGTCCTTATGTTTGATGGATCTGACTACAATGTTTGGAAAGTGAAAATGAGATTTTACCTGATCTCTCTTGGTTACAAGACTTGGAAAGATGTTGAGACAAAATATGTTGAGCCATCAAGTTGTCCTTCTTCTACAGATGAGGATTTTTCCTATGAAGAAAATGAAAGAGAAAAGTATGAAATTTGTAATGCTTTATCTAAGATTGAGCTGACAAAATTTATTTCATTAGGCACTGCTCATGAAGTTTGGGAAAAGTTGAAAGATATCTATGAAGGAAATGATAGAGTCAAATTATCAAAGAAGCTAGCATCCAAGCACAGATATGAGAACTTGAAAATAGAAGAAGGTGAGGACATTGCAAGCTACTTTCAAAGATTTTATATTATAGTAAATAAATATAAAAATCAAGGTGGTACTTTGACAAATGAAGATGTAATGGAGAAGATTTTGATGACCCTATTGGAGATTTATAGTGACAAGGTATCAACCATTGAGGAATTATATGATCCAAATAAATTCACTAAGAACAACTATTTGGCACCTTGACCGCATTTGAAATGAGGAAGTTTGGAAAATAAAAGGAGAAAACAGAAACAACCTTCAAAGCAACAAAGTCAAAAGATGATCCAGGTAGTGAAGGTTCAGAGGAGTTGGAAGAAAATTTTACAAGGAAGTTGAAGAAAGGTACAAGTAAGTACAAAAGTATGTTACCCTTTAAATGTTTTATTTGTGGAAATATTGGTCACTATGCTTCAAGATGTCCAAATAGAGTCATACACAAGAAGGGCAAAGACAATAAAGACAAAAATTTCAAGAAATTGTATTATGTTAGAGAAGATGTTGGAATTTATAATGATGAATTTGATATTGAGGGTGATAAAGATGAATGCATGTTTCTAGCCTTAGAGAATACATCAATGTCTACTAACCATGGAAGATGTGCAAGGGAATGTGGTTTGTAAAAGAGATGGAAATGATGGAAATCACTCTAGTTTCTACCTTTCATGCTAGACAAGAAAAATACTATTGGGTAATTGACAACAACTGCTCAAATCATATGACCAAAGACAAAAGTAAGTTTACTAAACTTGAAAAGTATGATGGAGGAATAGTCATGTTTGGAGATGGTTTTGGTGACAAGATTGTTGGAAAGAGAACAATTAGCTTTGATGGAAAGCACAATACTAATGATGTAGATTATGTTAAGGGATTAAGGCATAACCTCTTGAGTGTTGGACAAATGTGTAGTAAAGGATTTAAGCTTGTGTTTCAAGATAATACTTGTGAGATCATAAAAGATTCCAGAGCAGTGGTAGTTGCAAGAAGAAGAAAATATGGAAATATTTATCAGCTCAAGGGTGTTGATGATTGGTGTTTTGTGTCTCAAGTTAATGAAATTTGGCTATGAAATTGAAGGATGGGACATGTAAACTTTGAAAACCTAAACAATATTAGTTCAAGATAAGCTATTAGGGATCTTCCAAAAATCACAAAGCCTACCTATGTTTTTTCCAGAAGTTGTCAATTGGGAAAACAAACAAGTTGCAACTTTAAAGGAAAAGAACAATCAGCTAATAGAATGTTGGAATTGATTCATATAGACCTTTGTGGTCCTACAAGAACAAGAAGTATTAATGGTGACAGGTATTTTATGCTTTTCCTTGATGATTACTCTAGAATGACATGAATGAAGTGAATCTAAAAATCAAATGCTTAAGGTCTGACGGAGGTGGATAATTCGCCTCCAATGAGTTCAATATGTTTTGTGAAGAGAATGGTATAAAGAGGAATCTGTATGCTCCTAGAACTCCTCAACATAGTTGTTGAGAGGAAGAACCAGATAGTTCAAGAAGTGAAAAGCACTATGATGAGTGAGGCAAATGTTCTTGAGGTATACTGGAGAGATTCAATTCATATTGTTATCTATATTCTTAACAGAGTTTAGATCAAAGGCAACAAAACAAAGACTCCTTATGAGTTGTGGTATGGTAAAATTCCTACTATTAAGTACTTTAATGTGTTTGGAAGAAAATGTTATATAAAAGAGATGATTAGAATCTAGGAAATTTTTATGTAAGATGTGATGAAGGTTTTTTTCTTGGATATGCAACCAAAAGCAAAGCATATAGATGCTTCAATAAGAGATTGAGAAAGATTATTGAAAGTGCAAATGTGAAAGTTGATGAAAATATGCACAATCCAGTTGAGTTAAGTGAAAATGAACTAGATGAACCTATTTTTGGATAAGAGCAAGAGAAGGATAAGGAAGAAGAAGGACATATTGAAGAAGAAGAGACTCCAGAACCTACTCCTAAGACTCCAAAATATGTATAGAAAAATCATTTGGAAGAACAAATAATTGGAGACAAAGGAAAAGGTGTAACAACAAGAAGAAAAATGGTAGCAGCTAAGGTAAATTTGTGTCTACTTTCTAAGACAAAACCTAAAACAGTGTGTGAAGCATGCAAAGATGAAAAATGGGTTACAACCATGAAAGAGGAATTATAGCAAATAAAGAAGAATTAGACATGGGAATTGGTTCCTAGACCAGTAAACAAGAATGTGATTGGTACAAAATGGTTATTCAAGAATAATTTGAATGAAGATGGTGAAGTATTAAGAAACAAAGCAAGGATTGTGTTCAAAGGTTATTCACAAGTTGAAGGAATACACTTTGAGGAGACATTACTCCAGTGGCAAGAATGAAGGCCATTCAAATATTTTTGGCATTTTTTGCTCACAAAGATTTCAAGGTATACTAGATGGATGTTAAGTCTCGGGGATAACTTTAAGAAACCCCCCCCTCGGTGAAGGTGTAAAATATTGGCGAATCTTTCCTTTTATTTGAAAAAAATTATTAATTTTTTTGGTGAATCTATGCACATTATTGAAAAATTTTGTAAAATCCAGACGAATCTTAATGAATAATTGGTAAAAAATAATAATCATAGTGGAAAATTCTAGTGAATATTCACTAAAAATATTAATTACAATGGTGAATCTCTCCTTTAAAAAATTTCATAGTTGATCGACACAGTTCCCCATTATTTGAATCATTGTACCAGGGGGACATCGCTAAGTGTCCTACCGATGATGTTCACTCACGCCGATAAGGATTTCATACTCCACCTGGGGTTCACACTCACCTTCTCATCCTCATGTTTGCACTTTCATCATTCATGTCAACACTTGTCATGGTGCGAGATCCACCAAGGCATAGGTACACCGCTTGTGTAATTCCAAAGAATCAAGAAGGGAATCTACAATATTCACAACAATCTCCCGGAAAGACGTATGATCAAATCTCTGTTTGATCTCCACCATTCATTGTTGCCAATAGTTCATGACATACATCATCTTCCACTAGCTTAGTATGTTGTCCAATCAACCTCGTCTAATCTCAACTGCTCATCCTCATCATCAATGTCACCCACGCCATTATAACTAGGTCCCACTATAGAATGTTTCCTTCTCATCATTGCGCCGGGGGAAATTTGTAAATGTTACCATCGATTAGAAATTTAGATTTTTAATCAAATGGCTGCAGGTTGATTTTGTGGCCTAATACACACATGCCTTTTAAAAGGCTTGTTGAGACCCGAAATTTGTTTTGGGCCACACAATTAGATTTAATCATGTGGCCCAAAACAAATTTTGGGCCTCAACAAGCCTTTTAAAAGGCATGTGCATATTAGGCCGTGGAATCAACCTGCAACCATCCGATTAAAAAGCTAAGCGATGATTTGATGGCAATAAATAAAAGCCCTATCAAGGCTAAAATATATGTGGAATTAAATGGTAATTTATTATTGTGGCGATATTTCCCCAAAATTAATGGTATGGAAATAATATTACAAGCGAATATAATCGATATTTGTGATTATAGTATAAATTGCTAGTGAATCAGTTCCAATGACGTATCATTTAAAATATAATACATGGGTGAATTAATCAAGATGAATTATTATTTTTTGTAAAAACCTGGCGATTTAGCATCATTTTTAACTTGTACTATTCGCCAATTCTGGAGGTCTTGATTTCAATTATTTGCCAATTGGTGAAGATTTTCCACTAAAATTTTCCCTGTTAAGTATGCATTCCTAAATGGAGAATTGGAAGAAGAGGTCTTCATGGAACAACCAGAGGGATTTCAGTTATTAGATCAATTAGATATGGTTTGTAAGTTGAAAAAGGTACTATATGGACTCAAATAGGCTCCCAGAGCATGGTATGCAAGGTTGGACAGGTATTTGACTCGGAAAAGGTTCAACAAAGGCTCCATAGATATTAATCTTTATTTCAAAATTGAAGGAAATAAAATCTTGATAGTAGTAGTGTATGTTGATGATATTATCTTTGGAGGAAATGAAAATATGTGCAAGAAATTTTTAGATAAGATGCAAACAAAGTTTGAAATGTCCATGATTGGTGAGTTTAATTTCTTTCTTGGACTTCAAGTGAATCAAACTGATAAAGGCATATTCATTTCATAATCAAAGTATGTTAAAGAATTATTGAAGAATTTTGGAATGGATGACTCCAAACTGGTTTGTACTCCTATGGTGACTGGATGCAAACTAAGTAAGGATGATGAATCTCCTAAAGTTGATCAAAGCAAGTATAGATCTATGATTGGTGGACTACTATATCTTACTGCTTCTAGATCAGATATCATGCATGCAATATGTTTGGTTGCTAGATTTCAAGAAGAACCAAAATAAACACATGTTATAGTTGTGAAAAGGATATTTATATATCTAAAAGGAACTCTGGATCATGGTTTGTGGTATCCTAAGGATACTGATTTTACTTTAAATGCTTACACCGATGCACATTTGGCTGGTTGTGTAGATGACCAGGAGAGTACAAGTGGTGGTGCATTCTTTCTTGGATGTAGGTTCCAGTTGTTGATGTGTTTTTTATGCACCTCTCAACACAGGTAATGTGTAGGTGCATCATCTCTCTTGAAAGACAATCTTCCACAATCAAATTGTAGAACACTATCCCAAGGTCTCTCGGATGTTAGGTCTTGACAGTGCTTGGAATATCTCAGTTGATTTATGTGATTTGCTAGAATCACAAGGTGGACTTACGAATGAGTTACAAAGCGGGAAAGTTGGATTTTCAAATGGAGTTCTTAAGATGGGAGAGTTGTTGAGTGTTTGTTGCAGGTTCAAACAACAGTCTAGAAATCCATTTCAACATTGGATTTAGCTTTATAATGTGCAATGAACCTTAGCATAGGTTATTTATTAAAAAAAAAAGGAAAAAAAGGCAGGGAATAGAGAAGGTTCCTAGATCTGAAACTACGAATGAACAGTGATCATGGAGGTTGCTACAGTAGACAAACTCCCTAAACTGAGTTTTACATGGCCAAGAGGATCCTACAATTACACAAAACCAGTGCAATCTTCTAAGGACTAAAAATTTTCAGCTTGCATACACACATCATGAACATGCAAGTGAACTAAGTTGCACCAACCAAATAAAGAAGCTCAGGCTAACTTTGCACAACAACTTGTCATCAACAAGTGCCAGAAGTATGGGCTGAAAGATCATCAAATACTGTAACAGAAAACACCATCATCACTTCCATTAAAGAAACTAACAACTAAAACTAACTTGGAAGGTAGAACCATGCACACATAATGAGAAAACTCAAAAAGTAACACCCATAGATCATGCAATGTTGTTTTCTATTGCTGCAGAATGTTTTTTTACAACAACTCTCCAACCCTTTACAAATGAGGGGGAGAACCCTATTTATAATTTTCCAAAGCCCAAATGAATGGCTAGGATTGATTTACATTTTGTGGCTCAAATTCAATTGCATTAGAGCTTCACCTACCCCACAATATTCAACAACTTAAAATACATGTTTGTCTTTTTCCTATTTTGTCTTGTAGTGGTCAGTCACTGTAGCAGTTTTGTCTTCTAGTTGATTTCCCTTTTACTGTAGCTAAACCTACCTGAAAGTTGCCTTCTTCTCGATGGACTTGCAACATTCTTCATTGGATCAAATGGGTCTGTCGACAAATGACATCAATGGATTGGTTGCCCCTAATTTGGGTAGACAAACCCTAAAGATCATCATCATCTGGTGAAAAGTAGAACAACTCCCATGAGCTTTCTTCAAGGCCACCCCCTTGCATTTTTGTCATTGACTTCCTTGGCACAGGCCTTCTTCTAGTGCGAGCTCTAT
>VCHN02000235.1:0-49316 GCA_007115665.2 Sequoiadendron giganteum | reverse complement strand
TTCCAAAATTCCCAACTCAGAGTTTAAACTCAGATCATCACCAACCCCTTCCTCTTCTTCTGAATGGGGCACTAAATCTAGGTAATCATAGGGGTTGTCTCTATCTCTTTCATCCTCAAAGGAACTCTCTAGATTTTATGATAATTGAGATTTATATATCCTTAAAAAAGGGCTTTTCAGTCTTGACTTCTACATTTATAGTTTGAGGTTCTAATTGATGGGTAAAATTTTTGGAAGGATTATTTTCAATTGTCTCCACCACTGGGTTTTTGCATTTTTCTTCTCTTTGAGAAACCTAGGTAACACTCCCAATCTTAGTTATGCACCTCACAAGGCAAGCTACCACTTGTGTATCTAATTGAGCCCTAGAAATCTCTAGAGAGTATTGTATAGGTGGATCATGTTCTACCTATTCAAACCAACCATCTCTAACATCATTGTCACAACCCCTATAACCTTCCTTCCCTGTCCATTCCACCAAGTTCCCCAGATTTATAGCTTTCAAAGCTACATCTACATTATTCTCTTGCAATTTAAGTCCATAGGGACTCTTTAATTTTGGAGTTGTTATTGTAAATACTTATGGTTGCTCAATCCCTCCTAACCCCTCAACTGTAGCTAGAGTTCTAGTTTCTTGGGGTTCATATCCCTTGAGCCCTTACCCTGAAGCTTCCACCTAATGATCACTAAACTGAAGATAATCCTCTTGTATTATTTTCTTCAGCCTCTGATCTAGCAACAAAGTCTTACAATGAAGATCTTCTAACACCAAATCCTTTGTTCTAACAATAATTGGCATACTATTCTCTATCATTCCCTTTCGACTATCTTCCACTTGGGAGTGGGACCACATGTCTCACACGGAATTAGGTTTATGCCATCCTCAGACATCCACCACTCCATTACTTTTAGAAAGCTACTATCTTCCACTTGGAAGGAACTCTCCTTACCTAATAAAATATTTGTTAGGTTATTTTGACTAGGACCCTTTCCTTTCCTATGTAAATTGCATTCCCCAATCTATGTCCGACCTCTTTATATCCATAACACATCTCTGCCAATTCTTCCACCTCAATTCCTTGCTTCCAAGTTCTTGCTGCTGGTCAGATAAGCTCTATTATTTTTGGTAGGGGTTGAATCGCTTGCCATAAAATTCATATGCATGCATACATGTTGTAATCCTTATTGAATATGGGTTCATCGATTTTGATGAAAGATCCCAACTTATTCGTAATTTTTTTGAGGGTTTCCATATCCCAATATTCATGGGGTAAGTTATATAGTCTTATCCAGAGTGGAACTTTAGATATGGATTCATTTTTTTGGTTCAAATTTGGACACTAATCTTTTATGTAAAATCCTTTACCCCCCAATAAGAATGACCCATTGTTTAAAATCCACACTTTGTGTTTGGGATTTGGGTAAGTGACCAAGTAAACCTATTTGGGATATTTTTCAATACGGTGGCTTCCCCCCAATGCTCATTACACCATTTTCTCACCTTACTAAGTGCTCACCATGAACCGCTCCATTTCATGAAAAAAACATTCTCTTTTAACTGATTCACCAACTCATTCCAAAAATTCCCCCCTATCATTAAAGAAACCACTATGGTATGTACAATGTTAGGATTTACCTAGTTCTCTAAAACTTCTTGATGCTTTGGTCTCCAAAATTTATTTCCCATCTTTTTGAAGTTAATTGGCTCCATCAGAAAAATGATGGCATAGCCCCATCTATTTTTGAACTATAACCTATTGCGAATTTCCCTCATTCTGGATAGGAAGAGAACAAGTTCCTCCCATTCCTAGAGCCTTCCATGCTTGTTGTAGTGCACACCACAAAAATTTTGGTGTTCAACACCTACGTCATTGATTATTGGGCCTGTCTAAGATCTTCCATACCCATGATCATCTTGCACCCTTCGTTCACAACAATCACTCCTGTGCTCCACCATTTTAGTCTTCCAAATTGTCATATTGATTAGATTCATTTATTGTTAGCTTAAAAATAATCTTGAGAACTTACTAGTTTTCACATTGGACTCTAAAATTGAACAAGGAAATATGACATTTCATCATGGTGTTATTAAAAAGAATCCATTATTTCTTTCTGGTCTAAAATGAACATCTAAATTAGTTTTTTTGTAATATCTTTTACAAAATAATATCATTTAAAAGGAATATGCACTTCTCTTGCACTTCATAGTGATCTTGAGAATCAAAAGTCTTTTAGTGATATTAATTTCTATAATAGATTGCCTCCACACTTCAATTTCAGCTTTCTAAAATTGAATAAAGCTTGCTAATGTGAGAAAGGACATTGTGTGTGTTCTATCTTTTTTCACAAAAAACAAATATTGATCAAACTCTGGATGCACCTACTCTATTTTGTTTACCTTTAGAGGGCCTGTCTTGTGGGAAAAAGTAATCACCCTAGGGAATGACCCAACTAGGAACACGCTAAAGCCAAGTGACTTCCACCTAGTATCTAAGTCTGGGTACTTGCGGAAAGTTCAAGTATCAGGAGGATTGTTCCAAAAAGAAGGGAAACAATGGTCTCTTTCCATATGGATGATCTCCCATGAATATAATGACTCTACTAGAGCCTTTGTTATAGTAAGCCAACTCCAAATATATTTTTTGGTGCAAGAATGGTCATTTTGAAGCTCTCCCACATACTTGTGATTCTTTGTAGAGAAGATTTTTTTCTTATGGGAGATTCATGAGAATTGAAGCTTTGTTGACCCACACAAGTGAGTGTCATAGAGGGGAGCTAGTGTGTTCAAGCTTCTAGTCATCCGATCTAAATAAGTGTAGCTAGATTTATCCAAGTGGAAATTCAAAAAATATCGTCTCTTTCTATCTGAGGGTTTAGCATCATTTTGGAATCAAAACACTTTTCTTAAATCTAAAACACTTAAAAAAAAAACTTCACCAAATATTCAAAATTTCAAACACTTGAGGAGGAGAAAATACCTTATACAAATCTAAGTTCTCTTGCTTGACCTAGATATTTCATCCTTAGTGGCTTTTAAGTATTTAGATTTACATCACAACTTTCTGTTATTAAAGTCAACATTAGGAAACTGTTGCCTAAATTTCCTTGATCTCCACATAATGGACCTTGTGGGATGAAAATAAGTTAAAACATAGACATTCAATTTGAAAACTAAACAAAATAACTTGATGTGGTAAAATCATTTCATTCGTCAAGATGAAATCAATTGAACCCCACACATGTGCTTGTTTATCTTTTGTCTTAGGGTCTTTTGAGCAAACATTGATCTTTTGGTTTAAGTACTCTTATGGAAAATCATGTTCTTCAAAACCTTGGTTTTGTAAACAAGTCCCTCATAGGTTCACTTAGGATCAACACAACTAATCATTTCGTCCATCTCAAACATCAGTCAAATCCCATTCCATAAATAGCTCTTAGAATCTTGGAAAAATCATTCATGCTAGACTTTTGGCAAATCCTGTAAAAAAATCAAAAATCATCTTGTTTGACTAAGTATGTGTAGATGAATCCTTCTTCATATACTTAGTTAAATCATCACCCTTTGATCCTTATCATCCTAGGTTTCATTTTTTTCTGCCTAAATTTTAGATCAATTGAAGGAGTTAGAGGTTCACCTCCTACATTCTCAAAAATTTATCCTTATTTTAGGGTCCAAACTAGACCTCAAAACAAGAAAAACATGGAATATAAACTTGATTCATACATCATGAGTGGTCTAAATCAACCAAACTATCAAAGCATTAAAATTTCCATTGATTATCGAAACTCACATTTATACAATCCATACATGATATCATTATCTCTTAGAAACCTCAATGGTACAAAAAATGTGAGTATGCTCAGTCTAAATTTTGGAACACCTTTCCCTATGGTAGATTTAAATTAAATTTCAAACCTACAAATCTATCTACCAAAAAATCAATGTATGAGTCCTCAACAAAACAACATTATCCCACCAAATCTATACATGCCAAATATGAATATATCAAGTACAATTTTACCAAACATGAAAATTTCACATCCACACTTGGTAAAATTTGGGATAGAAATATTTCCAAATCACACCAATGTTGTTCATAGTCCAAACAATATGTTAGAAAATCCATGTATTGATCCAAGTCAAGGTAACACCATGCAAAATCAAGTTTACCTAAATCAAAGCAATTTGATTCCCAACAACAACGATGTTTAATTTCAACCTATAATGCCAAATCTAAACATCATCCCAAATTAGAAAATTTTCCAAAATCAATTTTTCCATGATCCCATGTAAACACCACAAGTATACATTCCAAATCTTCTTGAACAAAAAACAAATCAACTATATCAACGGTATCAAGATGAAAATCAAGATCAAATTTTGCAACATCAAACTGCTTCACTTCCCAAAATAGTTGATCCATTATGCCAAGAGACAACTCTACCCTAAAATCAATAAACTCTTCCATTGGTTGAACCATATAATCAAAGCATTGGGTTGTGTCCCCAACCAAGTCAAGAAAACAATATATCCAATGTCAAGAGGTTGGATATCGAGATCAACAACATCAACAACAAACACAACCACCACATCTCCAAAATCAATCGCGACAAGGTCAATTTAAAGTAAAAATCTCACAAGGTAACAAACAAAAATACACACCACTTGGGAAACCAATTGAATCAGTCATGCAACAATTAATACGAGAAAAAATCACTAAAATCCTTGTCTATGAGAATTATCAAGAGCCCCAAGTTAAAACACCAGTGTATAACGAGAAGCACCTTTGATATTTTCATAAAATATAGGGACACACAACATGGAATTGTATTCGACTTAAAAATACCATCCAAGACCTTATTGATCAAAAAATAATAACTATTGGGGACAATGGTCATGATTCAACCACTAGCAATAGAAGTGACAATATTTCCTCCACAATTGCTGAAAATGATGAGCAAGATCTATCCATCAGTGAGCACCTTGAAGATTCTTCTACCTCATTTGAAGATCAACTAAACATACATCAAGAGTCACTTTTTGATCATGATAAATACCCCTCAACAATATCCAACAATAATCTATTCAAAGGATTGTTAATATTATTTGATCATATAACTGGTGATCCATCTACAAATGATCTTGTTTAAAGTATCTCAATATTTTACCCAAAAGCATGATCGACATCTTTCACCAAAGTCTAGCAATGGTCCTTTCTAATACATATTGGCATTCTTTGACCTCATGGTTGCAGATATTGAAGAAATAGTCAACTCAACATTTGATCCAAGTCCACTCAAAGATAAGGAGGATAGTGAGCCACTTCCCATTCCTAATGAAGATATCCAAGAACCCTTTATAATCAATACGTCCTTTGAAACTAACCCATGTCAAGAATGTGATCCAAAGCATGTCAAAATAAATTCTAAAATTAATCAAGATCAAAAATCCATGTCTCCAAGGTACTAGAATGATTTAATGTAAACTCTCCTATCTATACAAGATGCCACAAATTATGGTCATATCCATATAGCTAATACCACTTTGTCTACCCACACGTGAGATTCTTTCTTTGGATGGACATGCAGATGATATTCATTCAAAACAAGAGTCTCATACTCTTAACATTTATACACAATATCAAGATATAGAAAATCCTAGACATATGAAAAATGGGTCAAGAGGAAGGCTTCAACAAAAGTTGTGAATAAAAAACATCCTATGAAGGCATATAAAAAATGAATCATGAGGGAGAATTTTATGTGGATAGTGAATAATCAACACCTTTGGGAGAAGCATTCAAATCTTATATTTTACAAGATCAAGCCAAAGATATCAATGAGGAAGTTATCCCACTTGTGGAGGGTCATATCACTTATAAACATAGATCACTCACCTTTTTAAGGGAAAATTATCTTATCAATGAACAAGTTGTCACCTTTGAAGATCCATGACAGAGCAAAGAAATATTAGCACCCTACTTCTAAGATAAATCATATCCTATTGCAAATAAAATGTTTCAATAGATGAATTATCATGGAAGAGGATGAGGCCTACATGAATAGGGTATTCTAGAACCATTGAAGATAATTGGAAATCTAAGAATCAAGGTCTTGGTTATCTAGTACTAGGAGAAACTTACTCTCAATAAAACATCAACATAGGGAGCATAAAGGATCCTTATGATGAAACCAATGCCAATACTACAACCAGCCACATCATGAATCTCCATCCACCCATCACCCTATCCACGAATTGGGACCAATATCAAAAGAAAGCTTTGAATAAGAGCATGAAAAATGTCATCAAAGAAAAAGAAGTAGTGAAGCATGAAGGGCAAATCAAATACACGTAGATACCAAAGAATATAAAGAATGATTATCCCTATTAAAATCCATTAGTCAAAGAAACTATGGGGAAAAATAAAAAATGGAAACGTATCCATCAAAGATGTCCACAAAGGAAAAAGAAAGATTCACAACTGACATACAAATAATATTAAGCATTTGGTCCTAATTCCATGCACACTTTCGTATCCACCCATTATTGCTCATAATCCCAAGTTTCGAGAATCAAAGGTTCTAAGTTATCAACCAATCCATCTTTTATTCCTAAACACACTCCACCATCCATGCCTCCATGCATAATATACAATTCTCACATTGACTGTGTATTGGCAGCAACCCTTCATCATAAAGATTCAAAAGGCACTTTATTGCGATGTGTGCACAAAGATAAAGTTAACCTTGGTATCAGCAAAGCTGATGAAGAATCTCAAAAGTTGCATTCAAGTGCATGTATCTTGGCAAGGAAACTTCTTCAAGTAGGATATCCATGAAACCTTATGACAAAAGAATCTACATCGACACCACCAACTAGTTCAACATGAAATTAAGATCTTTCAAAAAATTAAAAAAATCATGAAAATAGTAAAAATAAAAATCTCTCTTCAGTGAAAACCACTACAGTGGTGCTTTGGACAAGTACCATGATGCAAACCTGGAAGACATACATCATGTGTAGAATTGAGAATTTGCATGCACCAGTTTAGTCGGAAGCATCTCATCCCATTTATAATAAATCCATTCATCCACGAACCATTTATCCAATCCATTTTCATCCATCTATATCCATAGTTCAAACTATCTTTATCTTGACAAATTTTGGTGCACAATTTACACTTTCTTATGCTAAAAATATTGACATGGGTCATTTTCATTGATCCTATCCCACCCAACATTATATGAGCCATGAAGCACTATCCAAATGAGAATCCTCTATTCGAACACCTTAGATCTTGTCACAAGATAATCGTTGGAATACTTTGCATTCTTACCATATCCATCCATCCATCCACCTACCCAAGCATCCACCCATGGACTTTCAACCATTGCGCTAGACACTAGGGGAAAATATTTACATCTTGTTTCAGGAATAAATCTTGATCTATATCATCCGACATATGTGGTGATCCAAACATTGACAAACATGAAATCAATTTAATTGAATGATCTTTATTTTATTAAATTCATCACATGTCGTCTCTTAATTACATAAATCAATTTTATTTTACTAAGTCAACATCTCCTATTAATTAAATAAATCATTTTGTATAGTTAATCCTATAGTCCCTCTTTTAATTAAATAATTCAGCTTGTTTAATTACTCTCTAAAGTCATCTCTTTTAAATTAAATAAATTAACCTTTATTTGATTTAATCTACCACCACCTTATTTAATTAAATAAATGAAACTTTATTTAATTAAATCTAAAATCCATTATTCCTCTAACCTTTGATTTAAATTAATCCAAAAATCTAAATCAAATTTTCACATCAGCTAAATTTTATCTAAGTTAATCAAATCCTAATTAATGCTAATCCTAATCCATCAAATCTTCTAGATTTTACAACTTGCACAATAAATCATTTTATTTGATTTATTAATTCTTTTATTTTCTCTCAGCTTGGCATCAATAAGGGAATATTCCTCAAATTCAAAACCCTCCAAAAGGGTTTGTACATCCAACAAGGTATTTAAATCTCTTACGTGTCCTTTTGCCTTGAGCCAAGTGACATTAACTCATCTTTCAACTCTCCCTCCACAATCCATCTTTTGAATTTCAAATTTTGCATACATGCATCTATGTACACATTCATCAAAAGTTTCTCATTCATCCTCCAACCACATGTGGACAAGTGACACATCGTTATTGGTTCATTTTTTATCCCACATTCATCCTATTTCGCATTCCTCGATCCTTCTTTCTTATAAATACATATCTTCTCTATTGATATTGGATCAACAATCTTAGGCATTTTTGATCCATCAACTAAGAGCACAATCACTATAGGCATTTAGCATTTGAGCTCATAGCATTTCATATTTTTCTATCAATTTAGCTAGGTTATTGACAAATTTCATCAAAGATCAATCAATCATCATCAAGCTTATCAAGGGATTGGGAAAGGGGTTATTTCCACATCAAAGGAGCACCAATTCCCCTATGGGATGCTGGTTTGAGCATTAGAATAATATTTCATTAGCTTTCATATGATATTTTATGTTTGTTTTCTTAGTCTTGTGCTTGGATGAATTTCATATGGAATGCTTTGGTTTACATCTGTTTGAGGACTAAATGCTTGCTCGTTTTTTTGTGTTTGAATAGGTTGAAGGCCTTGAGCATTCACAATTTCTTTCAACATTTCCCGAACCTCATAAGCAGTGCCCAAAAAATAAATTTTGTTAACTTAGTCTTAGACAAAGCACTAAATATTGCATACCTTTCCTTTTTGATTCTCGTCATAGGCTGAAATCCCATCTGTAGAGGAAGGACCATTTGTTGGTTCAACATATTTGTTCTCAACAACTCTCCAAGTTTTCTACCCTAGAGATATAAGGTAACCTCTCATCTTCACTTTCTAGAAAATGTAGTTGAATCCATCGAAAACTGGAATTTTCAATTTGTGCACCATTAGATCTACCCCAAGCAATTAATCTTTTCTTTGAGTAACTAAAGCTCTGGTACTAATTAACTAAGAGGGAGGTGAATCGGTTATTATAAAACAATTTTTTTGACCTTAATTAATCTAGAGAAAACTCAAATCGATCAGATAATGATCTAACATATATGGAAATGAAAGCACATAACAATACAATGAACAATGATCACCAAAATTTATGTCGAAATCGAAGAAGGGAAAAACCACGAAGAATGTTAATAGATTTGAGATTTGTACTTGAAACTCTCGCACTTTGGATCATTAGTTTATTAGAGAATATACTTATAGAAGGAGTAGGTAAATCTTAGAACTTGGGCTAAGATTGGTGAATAAATTTCTCAATTATTGGAAATTTTATATCAAACCTAGTATGACCTATATGCATACCATACTCTAGAGCATTTTAGAGTTACATTTTGGATAACTTATTGTGGCTAAAAAATGATAATGAAAATGACAATGATGACTTACCTTGACTATAAAATGAGACCTATGATTGATAAACGACAATGATAATGATTGATAATCCTTAAATGGTCAATAGTTCTTGATCATAAAATTTGAAGAGAGATTTTGACAATAGAAGTGCTAGGGAATCTTGAGAATAAAAGTAGTAAAACATAATGAAAGAAATGAGATTTTCTTATTTATGTGCTTCACTTAATATTTGATCAATTATGAAGATTGAATTGCAAGATCAATGAATAGAAAAATCCAATATAGGATAAGACCTAAATTTTTTATTTTATAAAAAAGAGGGAATTAAAGAAATAAAACTCATTTAATTAAAATGATAGCTTGGATAAATAAATAAATAATAATTTATTTATCTTAGAAGAAAATATTTAATTTTTTACATGTAATTTTAATTTATTTAAAAAAAGAGAGATATTTAATTAAATATTTTTCTAAAATGATGGAGTTATAGAGGGAAATATTTAGTTTAAATAAGTTATTTTAAATTTATTTAAAATATGAGTGTTAGACAATTATAGAGGACCAAAGGTAGTTTTAATTATAATTTGCATTAATGTTAGAGGTAAAATGATAAGTGATGAATTAATTAAATAAATAAAACTTATTTTAATTTATTTAAAATATGAGTGTTAGACAATTATAGAGGACCAAAAGTAGTTTTAATTATAATTTTCATTAATGTTAGAGGTAAAATGAAAAGTGGTAAATTAATTAAATAAATAAACCTTATTTTAATTAATATAGATATGATAAAAAGATTAAAATAATTGAATAATTGAAAACTAAAAAAAATATTTTATTAATATAATTAGAGGAAATTATAAGGTTAATGATGAAATGATAAGATGAGAATGATTATTTATTTTTAGGTAAAATGAAATATAAATTCTACTATTAATTTTCAACAAAATATTTTTCTTTTCAAATTTTATTTAGAATAGTTTTAAATTATATTTGGGAAATTTTATTACTAGTTTTGGAAACTAAGAATTCGGCTCAATAGTATTTTAAAATTAGTAGTTTATTGAATAGAGAAAAAAAAAAAGTAGCTTTAATTTTATAGGGACTTTTATTTTACACTTTGTTCTTCAAAATGAGAAAATGACACATGCTTAACAAAAAAAACCCTTGGATAATTTTAATTTTATTCTCTTAAAAAAAATGGTTATAGGTTATGCAGGATTGTATATTGTAATGAAATGTTATTTCATTATATTTTATAAGAAACAAAACTAGATGAGATCTGATTCTACCATTTACTTGGAGTTTTTCATATGTAATAAATGTATTTTTTAATTACAAATTAATACAATAATCAGTTGAATAAATGTATGTTAAAAAATTAATATTTTATTCAATGCAAAAACATTAATACTTTTAAGTTCACAACAACAACTTCATACATTTTTCTCCAATCATATATCTCTATTGAACAAATGACATTTAACAGCTATACCATGTAACACCATATGCAAACCAAAATCTGCCTGTACAGTTCGTAAAAGGATTATAAGTGGCTGTGTACAAGGACTATACAAAAAAAATTATATAGGCTGTCTATATAGTATTAGCTTATGCTGAGTTCCCTGTTCCTGCTCTTGCTGCAGGATTCTAAGCTCCCCCAGTTCGGCAAGTGTCTCAATGGCCTCCCGTTCTTCATTTGAAAAGACTTCTTCACTTTCCTGATGCACAGTTTTATATTTTAATCAATTAAAAAAAATTCTACATTAAATCTGAGTATACAATCTATTTGAAATTTTTTCATATACAATAAATTTTATTTAATAAAATAAGAAAATGTTTAAAATCAATGAAAGAGTAATATTGTTCTTCAGCCAATGGATGTTGCCCTTCAATCGCATGTACTGGAGGATGGGAAGCTACAATGACAGTAGATGAGAGTGTTGATTCTTGCATGACATATACCTGATCCAATGACAGTTGACCTCTCGTAACAGATACTTCACCAAAAAGATCATGAACTGCTTTAACCCTTTTATTGGATAATCCTGTGGTAAATCAAATAGTATAAACATCCAAAAATACATTCAAATAAAATTAAATAGAATGAGATTTTAATATTAACAAAGATTACCTTTTGGTTTTTTCCTCAATCCTGTTTCTGAATACCTCTCTACTTCTGGCTTTGATGGAAAACTATAACCAGTAGCTAGCTCTATATAATACTGAGAATTTAAAAAAAAAAACCAAAAACCAATAAAATTTCACATTTAGAAAAATCTCATCAGATCCTATTTCCATCTGAGAGTGTTGAAAAGAGAAAACGAAAAACAATACTTATCAAACAGCCAGTCAGGATTGGGGATAATCTCCCCTACGGCTCTCCTCCTCCTCCTCCGCAGTGAGAGATCCGATTCAGGTGCGTTCGTTTAGACAGGCTCCTCTTTAATCGTAATGTTATACTCTGAAGCCATCGTAATGTTAGGAAAAACAGATCACACCTACAGACAATGTGAAAACATAAACAATGAAATGATTTGTTTTATAGACACACCAGGTGAGGCGGTGAGCCCTATATACTCGGACTATTAAGATAACCATGGCCTTTACAGGTTTTTGTGTTACAATCCCAATGCAAGTACACGCGAAATCCCAGTTTTCATTAAATATTTTTTTCAATGCTAATGACACGTCTCCCCATGTATGATACAGTCTGGCCTGGCTTTGAAATTACCAACAAATATTTTATGTTAACCAATAATGTAAAAGTTACACGGCTCGCAGCATAACAGTTGTTAATGCAGATCTCAATAAGTAAATGAGCTTTTAATTTTCAAATTATGTTGGGTTTCATTTTGGCAGCTAGTAATTTTCTTTAAGTTAATAATAGTGTTTGCACGAAAAGTTGGATTATGATTATTGTCAAAGCAAATTTAGTAATTTAGTTGAAATGAAGTAATTTTTTATTTGAATATATTTAAAAAAATTAAATTTAAAGTGAGTAATTTTGTTGTAAGAGATTTAAGTAGAGTTAAAGATTTTATTTTTATTTTTATACATATAAGGATGAATAGAGTGGCTTAAAAATGAGTAATTTTTAGATTAGAATGGAGTGAATTCCTTTTACTATTATATATGTCAAATTATGTTGTGACATAAATTGAGTAAATGACATTTTTTATTGAAATGTATATACTAATTGCAATTAAATTACTTAATTGATTGAGAAACACAGAACTTTACTTTTGTTTCTCAGGTAGTGTACTAGATGAATAAAATACTTACTTCAATTATGTAATTCTTATACGTCAGGTAAATCGTGTGAGTGATTGTTTCATGATTGAAATGAATAATGTGTTTTAATTTAGGTGAGTACCTTTCTTTGTTTATTGATATGTCCAAATACATATTGTGAACTAATTGGAATAAGAGTATATGGAAATATTTATTGTAATTGGTTATAGGAAAATTTAGGGCTAGCCATTCAGTCTCCAAAAATTTACCACCAACAATTCACCACAGAAAAATTCACCACTAGCAATTCACTTCAAGGGAAAATTCATCACATTAAAAGGTTTGCAATTAATTTCCCACTGAATTCCTAGTGGTGAATTTGACATAGAGTGAATTTTTTTGACGATCAATTGCTAGTGGTGAATTTTCCTTGAGGTGAATTTTTCATAGGGATGAATTTTCCCATAAAAATCCTTACTTCAATTCTTGATGGTGGATTTTCTAATTGTTGGCCCTGAATTTTCTAATTGTTGGGGTGAATTTTCTAATTGTTGGTCGTGAATTTTCCTTGAGCACGCCATTGTAATTAAATTAGTTTATTGGTTGACAAACGTAAAACCTTACTTTTATTTCTCACGTGGTGTATTGGATGAATACAAACCTTTACTTCAATTCTTATGTGAACATTATTTGATTTTAGTTACCATATTTTATTTATTTTTATTGCTCTTGTGATATAATTTCTAATTATTTTTTAGGTTAAAATGCATGTTCTATATAATTGGATGGAGTATTTCCTTTTACTAAATTATATATGTTAAGATATGTCGTTACTTAAATGGAGTGAGTGACATTTCACGATTGAAATGTATATTATTATTTAGTTCCGATGAATGAATTTCCTTAACATCAAGGAGGGTTAATTTTTTTATTAAAACAAGAAAACATTACAAAGCAAGAGAATTAAATAGCCCTATCAAGTTCAACCAAGTGATCCAACTATTGAGATAAATTTGGGGGTAGTTGACCTTCATCCACCAAATTTCAATCATGAATATGATTAAAAGCCCATTTAGCCAAACAATCAGCAACACCATTCCATTCTCTAGGAATATGAGTGAGATTAATATACTCCAAAGAAGAACAAAGAGTGAGAATTTGTTCAACAATCAAAGTTAACTACTAGCTCACATCATCTAGACACCGCCTATTCAACAAGCTCACCACAGCCTAGGAGTCAGACTCACATATGATCCTTCGCCATCCCAATTGACTGCCCCACTCCACAGCCAATAAAATGGCCTGAGCCTCCATTAAATTACTAGTATGAAGACCCTTATAAACAGAGAAAAAAAATTGAACATCTCCAGAGCTATCCCGACCAACACCACCAATACCAGAATGACCTAGATTTCCATGAGAAGAGCCATCCGAGTTGATTTTTAGGACTCTTTGAGGAGGAGGTGATCATCGTCCCTCCCTATTCACCTTCGAGGTAGGATTTCTACATCTATTGCACATGATTTGTCATTGTAGAGGAGGAAGATGAAGACAGTTACAACAACCAACATCATGAGGGTCCACCAGCATAGTAAATTGTTCACTTAGCCACAATAGTTTCCCCCAAGGAATCAATAATTTTCCAAGACATGTGAGGGGCCATCAAGAATGTATCCGAAAAAATATTCCTATTCCTCTCCAACCATAGGTTCTAGATAATAAAGGATGGTCCAAGAACCCAAGCAACTTGAAGAAAGGATGTAGAAACAGGGGCCACACCCCAGGGATCCAAAAAATCCACCAATGAGGAAACATGCGAGTAGGCCATATTCCACACCCTCCACTAGAAATGCCAAATATCCCTAGCATAGGAACATTGGAAGAAGAAATGGGAGACACTCTCTTCATAGCCACGAGACAAAACACACATAGAAGGGCCTTGGAAACCACGCTTACATAAATTATCCCAAGTAAGACATTGATTCTGAGCCACTAACCACATGAAAAAATTACACTTGGGCCATGACAACATGTGCTAAACTTGCTTCCACTTAGGGACCTCAATGTCTGCAAAACAATTCCTACCCATCTGCTTATAACCAACAGACACAGAGTACTTTCTAGACGAATTTGAACCATCCCAGGCCAAGACATCAGGTCCCCTCAAATAATTACAAGCATGGGAAGCCATAAGGTGGGAAAGCTCATGCCTATCCCCCTCAAATCCTCAAGGTGGCCACTCAGAAGGATGCTTCCAAATAAAAACTACACCCAATCCACAATGTTGTGCCACCTTATAATGCTCCATGGTATCGCTATAAAAACATCACAAAGGGACAGGAGGTGAGGAAAAGAAGAGACAATAGGAGGGTGACCATCCCAAGAATCTAACCAAGAAAGAGCATGTGACCCCAATTGATAGATCCAAAAAAGTGCACGGTTAATCAATTATGCCCCTGCTTTCAAAGTATGCCAAATCATATAACCACTCCCTTCCAGAGGATATCGAGGAATCTTAAAAGAAGCAAGACCCTGAAGATATTTATGGTTGAGAATACGAGCCCATAACTGGTGTTTATTGGTACACCATCATGAGTAAAGCTTGGCAGCAAGAACTCTTCCATTCAAAATAGAAGAGCATAAACCAAGACCACCCTCCTGCTTTGGTCTACACATAGATTCCCAGTTAACAAGGATCCACTTTGAAGACAAAAAATTACCGCTCAAAAGAAGTTGATGTGAGAGAGCATCAAATTCCATAATGAAATACATTGGAGCCACTTGAACAAAGAACTTGTAGATGGAAAGGGCCCAGATAACAAACTTGACAAGAGTCACTCTAGCAGCTATATACAACAACTGATGAGTCAAATGAGTAACCTTCCACCTTACTTTTGTTTCTCACATGGTGTATTGGATGAATAAAAATCCTTACTTCAATTCTTTATGGTGGATTTTCTAATTGTTCGCCATAATTTTTCTAATTGTTGGCCCTAAAGTTTCTAATTGTTGGCCATCATTTTTCTAATTGTTGGCCCTAAATTTTCTAATTGTTGCCAGTGAATTTTCTAATTGTTGGCGATGAATTTTCTAATTATTTTTTAGGTTAAAATGCATGTTCTATATAATTGGATGGAGTATTTACTTTTACTAAATTATATATGTTAAGATATGTTGTGACATAAATGGAGTGAGTGACATTTCATGATTGAAATGTATATTATTATTTAGTTTTGTTGAATGAATTTCCTTAACATCAAGGAGGGTTAATTTTTTTATTAAAACAAGAATACATTACAAAGCAAGAGTGTTAAATAGCCCTATCAAGTTCAACCAAGTGATCCAACTGTTGAGAAACATTTGGGGGTAGTTGACCCTGATCCACCAAATTTCAATCATCAATATGATCAAAAGCCGATTTAGCCAAACAATCACCAACACCATTCCATTCTCTAGGAATATGAGTGAAATTAATAGACTCCAAAGAAGAACAAAGAGTGATAATTTGTTCAACAAACAAAGTCAACTACTAGCTCACATCATCTAAACACCGCCTATTCAAAAATTTCACCACAAGATGGGAGTCAGACTCACATATGATCCTTCACCATCCCAATTGATTTCCCCACTCCACAACCAATAAAATGGCCTGAGCCTCCATTAAATTATTAGTATGAAGACCCTTATAAATAGAGAAAATAAATTGAACATCTCCAGAGCTATCCCGACCAACACCACCAATGCCAGTATGACCCATATTTCCATGAGAAGAGACATCCAAGTTGATTTATAGTACTCCTTGAGGAGGAGGGGACCATCTTCCCTCCCTATTCACCTTCGAGGTAGGATTTCTACATCTATTGCACATGATTTTTCATTGCAGAGGAGGAAGATGAAGATGGTTACAACAACCAACATCATGAGGGTCCACCAGCATATTCAAATCATTCACTTAGCCACAATAGTTTACCTCAAGGAATGAATAATTTTCCAACACATGTGAGGGGCCATCAAGAATGTATCCAAAAAATTATGCCTATTCCTCTCCAACCACAGGTTCCACATAATAAAGGATGGGCCAAGAACCCAAGCAAATGGAAGAAAGGAGGTAGAAATAGGGGCCATAGCCCAGCGATACAAAAACTCCACCAATGAGGAAACATGTGAGGAGGCCATATTCCACACCCTCCACCAGAAATGCCAAATATCCCTAGCATAGGAAAATTGGAAGAAGAAATGGGAGACACTCTCCTGACAGCCATGAGACAAAACACACATAGAAGGGCCTTGGAAACTAGGCTTACATAAATTATCCCAAGTAAGACATTGATTCTGAGCCACTAACCACATGAAAAAATTTCACTTAGGCAATGACTACTTGTGCTAAACTTGCTTCCACCTAGGGACCTCAACGTCCCCAAAAAATTGCCTACCCATCTGCTTATAACTAGTAGACACAGAGTACTTTCTAGACAAATTTAAACCATCCCAAGCAAAGACATTAGGTACCCTCAAATACCTACAATCACGAGAAGCCATAAGGTGGGAAAGCTCACTCCTATCCCCCTCAAACCCTCTAGGTGGCCACTCGGAAGGATGCTTCCAAAGAAAAACTACACTTGATCCAGAATGTTGTGCGACCTTATAATGCACCATGGTATCACAATAAAAACATCACAAAGGGACTGGAGGTGAGGAAAAAAAGAGAGAATAGGAGGGTGACTATCCCAAGAATCTAACCAAGAAAGAGCATGTGAACCCAAATGATAGATCCAAAAAAGTGCACGGTTAATCAACTATGCCCCCACTTTCAAAGTATGCCAAATCATATAACCACTCCCTTCTAGAGGATAGCTAGGAACCTCAAAATAAGCAACACCGCAAAGATATTTATGGTTGAGAATATGAGCCCATAACTGGTGTTGATTGGTACACCATCACCAGTAAAGCTTGGTAGAAAGAACTCTCCCATTCAAAATAGAAGAGAGTAAACCAAGATGAACCCCCTACTTTGGTCTAGACACGGATTCCCACTTAACAAAGATCCACTGTGAAGAGAAAAAATTACCACTCAAAAGAAGTTGATGTGAGAGAGCATCAAATCCCTTAATGAAATACATCGGATCCACTTGAACAAAGAACTTGTAGATGGGAATGGCCTAGATAAGAGACTTGACAATAGTCACTCTAGCAGCTATATACAACCACTGATGAGTCGAATGAGTAACCTTCCACCTTAGCTTGTCAAACAATAGCTGCTAGGAGGACTTTAGCTAACAACGAAAAAAAGGATGAATTCTGACATAGAAAAAGGGAAGAGACCCTATTTGAAACCACCTCCAACACATCCAGCTTCACAATATCCCAAAATGCTTGGAAAAATTCTACTGGTAAACCATCAGGGCCAAGAGCTTTCTGCTTATTCATCCCAGACACAACCTCCTCCAGTTCTAACAAGGTAACTGGTCAAAAAAGAGAAGTATTAAACTCATTAGAGATCAAAGAAGAAATGCAATCAAGGACAATATTATTGTGAGCCTCTACAAGAAGTGAATCATTAGTGAACACATTAGATTAGAATTGATTGGCCTCTCTAGACAAAGGTTGTTGCGAAGAGATCGAAAGACCCTCAAAATTAACAAGAGAAGAAATAAAACACTTATTCCGATGAGCTTGCAACAAATGATGGAAAAAAAATAGTATTCTTGTCACCCTCTTGAAGCCAATAAATCCTAGCCTTTTGTTTCCAAAAAATCTTCTCATGGAACTCCCACTCCTCCACCAATTTCAGAGCCTGAGCCTCAGCATGCACAAGAGCCTCCGAGAATCCTAAATCCTAAATCTCACGAGTAACAACAGTAATTTGATCTTGCACTTCTCTTTTCCTGGCACAAAAATTACCAAAACATGACCTATTCCATCACTTAAGATGATGCCTGACATATTGCAGCTTCTTAATCAAAGAATACATAGTTGTACCATACACGGGGGCTCCATCCCACCAGCACTAAGCAACAAGATCAGCCAAATATGCGTCACACAACCACATACGCTAAAATTTGGAAGTTGGATTCTTTGGATTTGGAAAAAATCAAGAAGAAAAATTAATTAGCCAATGATTAGAGCCACATCAGTCAAGGATCTCGGAGAAAATGACCAAGCAACTTCTGACCTAATAACTACAGATAAGGAATCGATCTTGTTGCTCAAAAATCGCTTTAGGCCCACTCCATCTAGTATTCCAAGTGAATATTATGTTATACGGTTTAACATCAACCAGAGAAAGAGAGTTCACATTATTCTAAAATAGATCTAAAGAAGGACCAAGCCTAGGTAACCCCCCCTCTTCTCCTCCAAGATCAACATAGAATTGGAATCACTAGCTAAGATCCAAAGAAAAAAAGGTGCAAAAAGACCTAACATACCTAAGATGAGCTCAAAGATTGAGTTTACCACATATGTTAATTGGAGCATAAATATTACTAACCAAAATAGTCTCACCAAATTCCAAAACTGAAGCCACCACAAAATAGAAAACTGGCTTGAAATCCACCAATGAGGAACAACCTTACTAGGATCCCAAAAAAGAGCCAAACCTCCATAGGTTCCCCTAGAACCAATAAACTGACACTGGCCAGAAAACCAAATAAAAGGAGCATGTTGAAACATGAGGTCCACTTGTAGCTTAGTCTCTTGAACATAAAAGATATGTAGAGAATGAACCACAATCAAATCCTAAATATCCTTTTGATGGGAGGTGTTATTCAACCCCCTTTAAAATGCTCCTTCTTGAGACGATGTTGCAACACCCCAAAGCAGGAGATGATCCTCGACCTTTACTTGAAGAGAACACCACGTTAGCTAAATCTGCTAAAACAATATCATCCTGGACATCTACAGAGGCCCCAGGAGGCTCAGAAAGCCCCTGCTCCAAAGCTGGAGAATTATTATGAACAAAAAATGCCTACTCCAGCCTTGCATCCAACCAAACATCCATACCCGTGGCACTAGAAGAAATCTCAATAGGAATCCCTTCCTCCAAAGCCTGATTATCTAGGACCTAAAAATTATTGAAACCCTGATCACTCTGTCTATCCTTATAGGCCCACTTCTGACCCCTCCCTTTAGCCCTCGGCTTAACAGGAATAGAGTCATCCTTATCAGGCCCAACCTCAACCACAAGCGCCTTTCCTTTATCTCCCGTCTCCACTAAAGGCCCAAAAGAATGAGAGGAATAAACCCCCACTTCTTTGGGTGCCTAAGGACATTGGCACTAAAGGTGTCCATACTCATGAAAAAAGAAACAATGAAAAGGAAGGGACTCATAATCTAGCTGTTGAATCTACGACGTAGAGACAATACAAATTTCCAAAGAATCTAGCAAAGGGTTATTGAAATCAATTTTAAAACAAAAAAGAGCATAAGATAATACCTTTTTATCCAAATTATTATGAGCAATGGCAATCGACTTCCCCAAAAAAATAGCAATCCGACGTAGAATATCCTCCCTCCAAAACTCCATCGGCAGCCATGGTAGACAAACCCAAATAGGAACTTGTGTAGGAAGATCCTCTACCACATGAGAACCTCCATTCTAGGGCTTAATGAAAAATCCAACATGACTGTAAAAATATGGCCCTCCCTCAAAAACACAATTATGATCTGAGATGAAACAAAAATTAACCATGAAATAGCCATTTGAAACCACCGAAAGCTTGAAATCACCTTCAACTTTCAAGGTCTCATGGATCTAGGACTCTAAAGCCGAGAGAGGTACACAAATACCCAAGAACTTACAAATCAAAACATATTGGATCCACTAAGATATGTCCTCCTAAACCGATTTAGGAGAAATAACCAAAATAAGGCGATCTTGACTGCGTGGCAAGCAACCGTTCACTTTATGAAGTTGAGAGGTCTCACCCACAAAAGCTAAATCTATTTTTTGTGCATGCATGGTTGTTGATAAATCCTGAGATGGCTTTGGCCCAGCAATCACCAGGCTTTTGGAAGCCACTACCATAACCCCACACCAAAACCCTACACACAACCCTCATCATTCCACCCTCTCCAAACCCCTACCACACCTCTTCCACCACCAACTTCCCCCTCACTACACTAACAACCTACCAATCACACCCTTCACCAACCAAAACCCCCACGCAATAGGTAATAGGTGCAGGTACATGCAAGCATGGGTTGCAGTCTACAACTATTGTTCTTTTTTCAAGAACCACCACTTCGTGTAAGATGAAAGAATTTATTTGATTACTTTATATGTCCAAATATTTATTGTGAACTAATTGGAATAACTATATATTGCATTTAAATTACATTATTGATTTAAAAATAGAAAATCTTACTTTTATTTCTGACTTAGTGTATTAGATGAATCAAAAATCTCACTTATGTTCTTATACATGAACATTATTTAATTCTAGTTACCATAATATGCATATGAATAATAAACAAATTATTTCAGCACTATAATAACTACTTTTTTTTATACACAAATTCCAACCATGAATATGATCAGAAGCCCATTTAGCCAAACAATCAGCAACACCATTCCATTCTCTAGGAATATGAGTGAAAGTAATATACTCCAAAGAAGCATACATAGTGAGAATTTGTTCAACAATCAAAATATGATCCTTTGTCATCCCAATTCACTGTCTGCTCCAAGTTAGTAAAATGGCTATTACTTTTATTTCTCATGTGTATTGGAATAAAAACCATTTTCGTGATGAAAAACAAAAGACCTTACTTTTATTTCTCCTGTGGTGTATTGGATGAATAAAATCCCTTACTTAAAAATTCTTAGGTGAAAATTATTTAAATTTAGTTACCATATTATTCATTGTAATAATAATTTCTTCAATTTACATCATAGGGGTGAATTTTTTGGCACTAAATTGTTGATGGTGAATTTTCTAATTGTTGGTCACACACTGATTTGTTGATGGTGAATTTTCTAATTGTTTATAGTTAATTTTCTATTCTAATTGTTGATGGTGAATTTTCTAATTCTTGACCATAATTTTTCTAATTGTTTGCATTTAATTTTCTAATTGTTGGTGATGAATTTTCCTTCAGTGTGTAATTTTAAATTAATTTATTGGTTCACAACATTAAAA
Source organism: Sequoiadendron giganteum (assembly GCA_007115665.2). Taxonomy (NCBI): domain Eukaryota; kingdom Viridiplantae; phylum Streptophyta; class Pinopsida; order Cupressales; family Cupressaceae; genus Sequoiadendron; species Sequoiadendron giganteum. The sequence goes on along the minus strand of VCHN02000235.1, from coordinate 27,505 downwards.
TCTTACTTTTATTTCTCTTGGATGGAGTATTTCCTTTTACTAAATTATATATGTTAGGATATGTTGTGATGTAAATGGATTAAGTGATATTTCATGATTGAAATGTTACTTATGTTCTTACACATGAATATTATTTAATTCCAGTTAAATGATAAAGCTAATACAAATAAATATAGATGCAATTAACAATTGAGGGGCGAGACGAGGAAATGACAATGGCAAGGGTTTCAATGGTGAAAGCTATGACAAGGTGCAAGGAATCAAAAGGGAAGCCAAGAAGATTGAAGAATCTAGGGTGGGTGTAGACAATGGAAATGGGGTTGGTACAAATATTGCATCAAATAGTGAAAAACCCTACAAGGTTGATGTAATGAAAATTATGGAAGAAGATGTAGAAGTTTTTGAAAAGACCGCTATAATTGGGAGATTTTTGGGTAAACCTTTTATGCGTAATGAAATTGGTGAATGGGTCTCAAAGGATTGGCAAGGAGAATTAATAATGAATTTCCTATTGAAATAATTCTTCATTGAAGTGCTTGAAAATGAAGTACTAAGAGATAAGGTGATGGAGAATGATAGATTGAAAAATGGAGACTCCTTTCTCAATTTGGAAAAATGGGAAATGAATTTCAATCCTCTTCTATGCAATCCAGAGAATGGCTCGACATGGATTTTGAACGAGCCCCTAAATTTTATTTTGGTTCCATTTCTCATCCTACAAAATTTTGGCTAAATCTATCTCTTTGGGCGTAGGGTTTTTTCTGTCGTCACTATTTTAGGGTTTATGTTATCTAGCTTGTGTCCTCGCCAAAAATATAATTCTTCATTCACTCCCTACTACCGGTTCCTAGCCATTTAAGTTGGATCTTATGCCATTGGAGCCCAGGGAGTAATTGACCCCTCTTACCTAGGTCTGAAATAATTTTATTTTCCAAAGTTGATTGATTCAAAAACTAATTTGGGCTTTATAATCCTTTGAAATAATATTTTTTAAGTCCTTTGAGTCCTTTTCATACATCATCCTAGGTGGTCCCCTTTCTATTCATTGCTCATTGTGGATAGCTTTATGAATGCAAATTTCATTAGTGATGTGTGATGAATGGTGTTTCCTTTTTTTCATGTATCATGGATAGGTTGTGAGTCTTAAGTTTTACATCAGCTCGATGCATGATATATGTGATTCTTTCATCATCTCTAGCATCTATTTTATCGCTAATCACTTATGAGTTTTATGATGCGGATTAGTGATGCGCGATCCTAATTGGTGTTGTTTAAATTTTCTTCTATCATTCATTGTGGATTCATTCTAATATTTCAATTTAAAAATAGCGATGAGTGATGGGATCGTGTTTGCAAACTTTCTTTCATTGAATTAAACTTCTCTTGAGAGAGATCTCATTGTGGCTTTGATTTTCATGTAGGTGTACAAGTCTTAATCTAGTTCCATTGCCCTATTTCCCATTTCTAATGTGGTCTAGAATTTGAAGCATGAATTAGCGATACACTATTGACAATCAAATTCAATTAAGGATGGACCTTGAATTCAATGCCTAAGATCTCATCGCATGAATCCTCACATCGTTGATAGGACTTATAGAGGGTGAAATGTAATAGTGATGAGCGATGGCTCTAAAATGAAAGACAACGTGGAAGTATCTTGAGCACATGATTTAAAGTAGAGAATAAAGTAGTGAGGTGAAAGGAGAACCCTTGATGTGGTTTTAAAGTGAGATGATCAATGGCCAAGTTTTAAACATGAATGACTAAGTGTCAGTTTTCTCACGTGAGCTTTCTATCAAATATTAATGGTGTTACGTCCCATTTCCAGACCATAAATAAGGTGAATGGATTTTTTCCTACACATTTGGAACTACTTGGGAGTGGAGAGAAAAGCTAGAAGATGAAGAAACGGTCAAGAAGTACAAATAAAAATCAAGAGAGGTTCTTGGAGGTGCCTTTGAGAACATAAAAGAGGGTGGGTCAAAAATTGGTAAGAGACCCATGGGGAAAGTTTTTATGATGAGCATATTAGTTGACAATGTAGGTGAAATTGGAGAGTTGGATCAACCCTAGAGTGGATGACAATTGTTCTTGTATGATTTTAATGGAAGCTATTCTAAGAAGCCAACATTTTACCTATGGGGACTTAACCTTGGGAATTTAGTGGTACCTAATGTGTTTGTGGAGGTAGATGTGATGATAGAATTAGCTAAATATTATGATCCCATAGACAAAAGAATCAAGATTTTGAGCAAGGAAAGGTTTTCCCAAAAATATATTGAGCCTTTTGAATTTGAAGAATTTATTGATTATTTTAAGAACACATATGATTACTTGAATTAGGTTCTAGCTCATAATTTGAAGGCTAGGATAGCCATTGACCTGCTAGTGATGGAAGAAGATATATAGGGCCATAATCAGAACACTAATTTTGATTATGTTGCCTATTTTGTAAATCAATTGCATCAGGATGTCATCAATCTGAAGAAGGAGATTCTCCTTCTACATTTCCCACATTCTTCTCTATTAATGTATATAATTATATTTAAGGGTGATCAAAACTAGAAGATAAACCTAAAATTGAGAATGAGGGACAATTAGAATAATATTTTTCAAGTCCAAATGTGGAAATATATTTGGAACCAGGATTATTTCAATTCCAACTATTTGGCATTTTTTGATGTCATCAAGTTTGGTATCCTAGAGAGTTCTGGTGTGGTACCTATTTATTGGCTTTCTCCAACAATCACAAACATCATTAATCCAAAGGAGGTGGTAGAGTTAAATAAACACCATAATTGGGAAAATTGTTTTGTGCATACAAAATATACTCTAATCAAGGCTTATGGAGCTAAGGTAGCACAACACTACTTTCTCTTGTATGTCTCTGACCAATTGGAATATATGGCATTGATGTGGTAGATTGATTTTATGGATCTAGAATTATTTAGAAAGCTTGGGAAGGGTACTATGGTAAATCCCCAATGTTCTTTTGCTTATTTTAAAGTTACTTCCCTAGAAGGATATGAATTTTTTTGAATCATGGTGAATAACTCAAGTTATCTATTCATGAGGTTAGAGTTTTTGATCCAAAAGGCTTTGTTTATACAAAGAGAAGGGGGAAAATTATAAGGGTTATATAACCATTTCTTGTACATAAATGATGTATTGAGAAACTTGACTAGGGATGAGGCTATTATAATTAGAAAAATGGAATGGACATTGAAGAGATATATATGAAGAGGAATTCCTTTTATGTGATCTATAATGATGTAATTGAAAATAATTTTGAAAGAGATTTTGCAAAGCTAAGGGGTAACCATAATGGTGAATTCAAGGAAAAGGTTTAGGAGGGTACTAAGAGAGCACAAGCTCTCTTAGATCAAAAACCTCAAGCTATGGATATTCACGAGCAACTTGCAGATGTGCAAGAAGAAGATATTCAAGTAATTAAGGAGGAACAAGTGGTAGAGCATGTACCTGGTGATGAGGAGGTGGAAAATAAATTCCCTGCCCCTAATATTGAAGGTACTCTTTATTTAGATGTTCCCCAAGATAAAATTGGCAAATGGCATTATGATGAAAAGGCTGATGATGATCCTAGGATCAAGAAGTATAATGATTTAGTTTGTAGAGAATGAATTTGTGCAATCTAGGAAACTCAAGGAATTTATTGTGTAGCAAAAAAGTAAAGAGATAAAGCAATGGCTTGAGAAAGAAAGGGATAATTTTGATCCTTCTAAATAAGAAGAGGCTGAGAAGGCAGAGGAATAAAATATTATGGTAGAGATTGCTGATATTACTCCTATTCAGGCTAGAGATATTGTCACATAAAGTTGAATTATGTTGCTACTAGGATGCACCATCACCTAAATACAGTGTTTGGATCTAGATATAGTCCAAAGTTGCATACTCTTATGATTTGGTCCATAGCACCCAATACTAGAAAACATTAAGTTGCTAGTCCTATTGAAGAGGTTATGGGTTCCATGGTTATGAAGAGGACAACATATATAACTCTTGTCCAAGTAGCTAGGCTAACTACTCATGTTGTGATGTTCAATGTAGACACAACACAAATTTCTCAGAAGAAGTATGATTCCTTGGTGAAGGAGTATAATAAGGCCTTGGATGAAATAAAAAATATGAGAGCCACTATTCAGGCAATGTTAAAACAGATCACACCTATAGACAATGTGAAAATAGAAATTGCACAAATAAACAATGTAATGATTTGTTTTACAGGTTTTTGTGTTACAATCCCAGTGAAATTGTAATGACACGTCTCCCTTTTTTATATTATTAAATATTAATTTAATAATATATGTATGATACAGTCTGGTATGACTTTGAAATTACCAACAAATATTTTATTCTATGGGGCTCGGCCAATTTGATTTAATGTAAACCAATAATGTATAGTTATTAATGCAGATCTCAATATGTAAACGAGATTTTAATTTTCAAACTATGTTGGGTTTCATTTTAGTAGCTAGCAATTTTCTTTAAGTTAATAATAGTGTTTGCACGAAAGTTGGATTATGATTATTGTAAAAATAAATTTAGTAATTTAGTTGAAATGGAGTAATTTTTTATTTGAATATATTTAAAACAATTAAATTTAAGTTGAGTAATTTTATTGTAAGAGATTTAAGTAGAGTTAAGGACCTTTTTTTATTCTTATACATATAAGGACGAATAGAGTGACTTAAAAATGAGTAATTTTCAGGTTAGAGTAGAGTGAATTTAGGTGAGCACCTTTCTTTGTTTATTGATATGTCAAAATATATATTGTGAACTAATTGGATTAAGAGTATATAAAAATATTTATTGTAATTGGTTATAGGAAAACTGAGGGCTAGCAATTGAGTCTTGAAAAATTCAGCATAGACAATTCATTGCCAACAATTCACCATAAAAAAATTCACCACCAACAATTCACTACCAATAATTCACCATAGAAAAATTCACCACCTTGACAAAATGACATCAAGGAAAATTCACCACCAGCAATTCACCCTGGTAGAAAATTCACCACAAGTAATTCACTTCAGGGGAAAATAAACCACCAGCAATTCACCTTGGCAGAAAATTCACCACCAATAATTCACTTTAGGGGAAAATTCACCACGATTAATTCACTTCAGAGGAAAATTCATCACATTAAAAGGTTTACAATTAAATTTTGAGTGAATTTTCTTTGAGGTGAATTTGTCTAAGGGTTGCTAGCGATGAATTTTTCTCCAGTGAACTCTTGATAGTGGGCTTGATTCCATTATAATTAAATTAGTTTATTCGTAAACTAACATAAAATCTTACTTTTATTTCTCAGAGGGTGTACTGGATGAATAAAAACCCTATTTTAATTCTTATGTGAATATTATTTAAATTTAGTTACCATATTATTCATTAGAATAATAATTTCTTCACACACTAATTTTTGACAGTGAATGAACCGAAAAATTTACTTTTGTTCTTACACATGAACATTATTTAATAAATACATAATTTTATACACAACAAAAAATGATCTAGTACATTAACAAAATGATAAGGAACAACAAAAAGAGAAAACATATACAAAAATTGTTTGAATAATTCATAATTAAATATGGAAAATATTACATTTCCATTATCTTTGAATATAATGAGTTCAAATAGAAAAAAAAAAATTGCATTATAGAGAGAAATAGGCTCTAGTGGTAGCAATAAGTTTCATGTATGGGAAATATAAAAGTATATTAGGGAAAGCCAAAATAGTAGTGGCACAATCACTATAGGAATTTAGCATTTGACTTCATAGCATTTCATATTTTGCAATCAATTTAGCTAGGTTATTGGAAATTTCATCAAAGATCAATCAATCATCATCAAGCTTATCAATAGATTGGAAAAGAGCTTCTTTCCACATCAAAGGAGAACCAATCCCCCTATGGGATGATGTTTTGAGCATTATATAAGATTTCATTAGCTTTCATTTGATATTTTATGTTTTTTTTCTTATTCTTGTGCTTGGATGAATTTCATAGGGAATACTTTGGTTTAAATTTGTTTGAGGACTAAATGCTTGCTTGTTTGTCCACGTTTGAATAGGTTGAAGGCCTTGAGCTTTCCCATTTTGGCACCCACCGTGGGGCCTAGCCCTATTTTTAATATTTTTCTTGTAGGTTTCATCAACAGGTTCATTCGTGAATTTTGATGCAGTGACGTTCTGCATCCACTATCTATTTCGGCACATTTGACCCCCATTTCAGTGCATTTGATCTCTATTGTGGTGCATCCAAGCTCTGTTCTAGTTCATCTACCTATTATTTTGGTGCATCCAATCTTAGTTCTAGTGCATCTACCTATTCTTTTGGTGCATCCAGGCTCTATTTTAGCACATACATGGCATTTTTTACTGCATCCAAGCTTTGTTTTGGCACATATCCTCTATATTTTAGTGCTTTTATAATCAATCTTAAAATGGCCATATCTTGGTCATACAAAGGTATTTTTTGAAGATTTTATTTTCAAATGGGGTAGAATTTCATAAGCTATGCAATGGTGTAGGTGTTTGTTAACTTGGATAGAGTTAATACATTCAAATTTACACCTAAAGTCGAATCAAATTATAATTTGGTATAAATTTTAGGATTTTATGCATAATCATTCATCTAACGTTCATATCTTAGTGTTTCTTGATCGCATCTAACATTTTTAACATTTATTGCATATTTTTGGTCACAAATAAGGGTCTAAATTTACAATGCACCACCTGCAACCAACAATTTGTCGCCCAATTCTTGAATCTTCTTCTTCTTCTATTGCTTCCTCTACTTCCTCTATGGATGATTCTTCTAATATTTCACTCTTTCCACCTCCTCCTACACTTCTACCTTGGCCTTCGCAAGGAACTCCTCTACCTCCATTAGTTCCATGAATTTTTTAAGAGCTTTCCAAACCAAACAGGCTTCCTCTTGGCATCTTGCTCTAAAATTTCCTTCTGGAAATCTAATAAATGGCCTTATTCCTACAAACCCATATAGTAATTCCATTTCTTCATCTAGTATTCCCTCTGAAATATCTAGTCCAGCCCCTAGCATTGCCCATTCTAGAATAGATTCCATGTTCACTAAAAAATCTGCATGCACAAATTTCTTCAGGATTTAACCCACCATCTCCATTGGTTCTCCAAGGTCAAGCCCTCAGGTTGTGAACATTGAGTACACATCTAAAAAAAAATTGAGCCTCTATCTTAGAGCACCAAATCCATTGCCTACAATCATACTAACACACTATTCAAGCCTTTTGTCAGCAATGAGGAACAAGCCTTCCATCCTCTTTGTATAGACCTCTCCAATGAAAGGACTTAGTGTACATTGTGACTTGAAGGTAAAATTAGCCTCCATGATTTTGAGCCACCACTGCCTTCATTGCCTACTCTACTTCCAAGTTTTTTATTTCTTTAAAATTTGGAATGCATCATTACAATCAACATAAATCATACTCCTCTTTTAGTATAAATTAATGTTTCTAGTACTTTCCTTCCTCCTCACGGCTTTGCAATGCTTCAATAGTCTTATCACATTACCTCCCTTTGGTCACCACCCTACTCATTTAATGTGATGTACATCCCAACTTCATATACCTCCACTGACACAATCTCCTCAAAATCTTCCAATTTTATATCTCCAACCTCAGCAAAAGATAATTCTGATTTTGAAATAATATTCACCTCACTATTTCCATCTCTACGAATATGACTAACCTAAAAACTTTCTAGGGTAGCTAACTCTTCTCTAATTTTTTCAAACAGATTTTATAGGTTCCAAGCATGGATAGCTCTCGACATCACCGCTTGGACAATTAGCATTGATCCCCCTTCCAAATGAATCCTTGATGCACCCAATTTATTACCACATTTAACTACCAATAGTGTTTCTTGAGCTTCAACCATGTTCATTCCTTTCATCAACTTCTTTTCTCCTAATGCTAACACATCACCTTCTAATCTCTAATTATGAATCCCACCATTGAAGAACCACGATTTCCCTTTGATATCCCATAAAAATTGATCTTCCACCATCCTTCGAATGGTTTTTCCCATTGTATCTCATTACAACACATTCTAGCTAGACTTACCTAGCTCAACCCCTTAACGGGCTGCAAACAAATTACTAGCCAACATTTCTGAATTTGTTTATCTTATGAAGTGTAAGGGATTTATCAATTAAATAATAAGGAATCTAGTGCCCACACCACTTCCTCTATGGCATGATTCACTCTCCATTTCAACCTTTCCAAACTTTCATATTTATTTGTGAAAATTATTTTGTTCCACTCCTTCCATAATTTCCAAACCACCAAGGAAGGACTAACCTTCGAGACACTCGATCAAGTTGATTTTCTTCTTGGCAATGGCCAAGTTTCAAAAATTAAATTCAATGTGTTTAGTGTAGGAATTTTCCATTCCAAACTGTTGTTTAGCATCTCCAACATTCTATTGCCACTTTACAATGTAGGAGGTGGTCACTTGATTCCTCTAATTTTGAGCCCAATATAAATTTGGTTTGGCCATTAAAACCTAGACATTTCCTCTATTTTCCTACTAGAATGTGACCTCTAAGTTATAGCTATGAGAAAGCCCCTGCTTTAGGGAGGCATTCTTTCCCCCAAAATAACTTAATCAGCCAATTATCCCTGTCTATTTCTGAATCAAAAAATTGATATCTAATTTCACTGAATACCTTCCATCAACTGCCCCACACTAAAATGCCTTATCCTCTTTGTTTGATCTCATAAATTTTCTACTCCCGAAAAATATCTTGCATCATTGCTTTATGCTAGTCTGAAAGCACAACCTCTTATAGCAATTTCCATTTCCAATCACCCCTCACTGCATCCGCCCTAAACTCTAGGTAGTCACTAAATTTTTCCCCCTAGTGTTGAGTAAACCATTTCCTTAATAGTTGTAAGTCTTCATTATCCTTCAAGGTTAGGAGATCTTTCCACGAGTCTTCCCAAAATCTCACTTTTGTCCCACTCCCTAACTGCCATGTTATATGGTATGTAATAACCTTCCAACAAGAAACCACAAAGGTCCAAATCATTGAACTAGATGGTGCGTTCTTCATCGTGAAAATTCTAGTGTTCTCCAATGAGTCTAGATATTTTTATTTAAGGATTTTATCCCATAATTGAGAGTTGTGAATATATATTCAAAACTAACTTAGCTCCTAAAGCTTCATTTATAATACTCCAATCTCTTAAAATCACACCTATCCTTACCAAAGTATTCAACCACCAATCTGCCACTAGTTCAAAGAATCCTTCCTCCCTGAGCCACATCTTTTTGAACTTAAAGGGACATCGCTCAGGGGCCTCTTCCTCTTGAATTCGTACAATGATCGGGTAGTGATAAAAAACCTATCTCGGCCTGGAAATCCCATTGGAAATTATCCCAATTCCTCGCAAGAAACAATATGTTAAGTTTCTGTACTATGTTTAGGAAACCAAATATTCTATTTGTCAAAGTGAAGTCACTATTTTTTTATTGAAGCTCAAATAGACCATTATTTGTTACAAAATCACTAAAATCCCTTTGCTTTTGATTTAACCAACCTAGCCTCCGCTTCTTATCTAATGGCCTAAGGATGGCATTGAAATCCTCACCCAGGAGGATAAGATTGTCCTTGATGACTGAAATCACCTTTGAAATCTCAATCCAACTCTCCTGGGATCTTGCATATTATTCTGAACATAAAAATTCACTAACAAGAAACTCAAGAATAAGTTCTTGGAGGTGATACTCACCCATTGCCATGATTTTTCAGATCAGAGCATCTGAACCTCCATCACAACTTCATTGTAGAGGAGCCCTAAACCCCTTGAGGCTCTTCTAGCTTCCACTTTAAAACACTTTCATGTACTCAAATTTTTTCCAAAGGATTCAACTTCCTTCCTATTTAATTTTAGCTCTTGCAACATAACTAGATTTGATCTTATTTAATCAAGACACCTCTTGATCAAATTAATCTTGTCAGGGGCATTGTGGTTCCTGAAATTCCATGAAAAGGACCCTAATTCACCTCAAGAAAAGGCCTAATTGGCCTTAATTTTTTGGCCTCTTGCATTCCCAGCAATTTCCAATTTAACTGTGATGGGTTTAGGACCTATTTTCTTCTTCTCTCCTACCTTCACCTTAGTTTTCTTTGTTGATGATTGTTCCAAAGTTTTCTTTTCCAAAATTCCCAACTTAGAGTTTAAACCCAGATCATCACCAGCCCATTCCTTTCTTCTGAATGGGGCACCAAATATAGGTCATCATAGGGGTTGTCTATATCTCTTTCATCCTCAAAGGAACTCTCTAGATTTCTGATAGGTGAGATTTCTATATCCTTAAAAAAATTCTCTCTAGTCTCGATTTCTACATTTAGAGTTTGATCTTTTAATTGATGTGTATCATTTTTGGAAGGACTATTTTCAACTGTCTCCACCTCTTTTCTTTCTTGTTAATGTTCTCTTTGAGAAACTTGGGTAACACTCCCAGTTCTAGTTAAGCACCTCATAGGGCTTACCACTTGTGTATCTAATTAAGCCCTAGTATTCTCTAGAGAGTATTGCAAAGGTGGATCATGTTATGCCTCTTCACACCAACCATCTCTGACATCATTCTGATAGCCCCTATAACCTTCATTCCTTGTCCTTTCCACCCAGTTCCCTAGATTGATAGTTGTTAGAGTTACATCTGACTTATTCTTTTGCATTTTAATTCCATAGAGACTGTTTACTTTTGGAGTTGTTAATATAAATATTGATGGTTGCTCAATCCCTCCTAGCACCTCAATTGTAACGAGATTTCTAGTTTCTTAGGGTTAAGATCCCTTGAGACCTTCCATTGAAGCTTCCACCTGATGATCAGTAGAACAAAGATAATCCTCTTGTATTATTATTTTCAACATCTAATCTGGCAACAAATTCCTACTATGAATATCTTCTAACACCAAATCTTTTGTTCTAACCACAACTGGCATACTATTCTCGATCATTCCTTTCCGACTATCTTCTACTTGGGATTTGGACCACATTTCTAACACTGGATCAAGTTTATGCCATCCCCAGACATCCACCCCTCCATGTTCCTTTATTGGCTCCATTTCTTCTAGAAAGATACTATCTTCTGCTTGGAAGGAACTCTCCTTACCTAAAAAAATATTTGTTAGGTTATTTTGGCTAAGAACCTTTCCTTTCATATGTAAATTTCATTCCCCAACTGTATGCCTGACCTCTTTTTAGCTACAACACACCTCCACCAATTATTCCACCTGAATCCCTTGCTTCTGGGTTCTTGCTACTGAGAAAGTTCTATCATTGCTAGTAGGGGATGAATCGCTTGCCATAAAATGCATATGTGTGCGTACATGCCATAATCCTTATCAGCTATGGCTTCATCGATTTTGATGAAACCCCCCAGCTTATTCCCAATTTATTTGAGGGTTTACATATAGCAATATTCATGGGGTAATTTATACAGTCTTATCCAGGTTGGAACTTAAGATATGGATTCATTTTTTGGGTTGAAATTGGGAGACTAGTCTTTTATGTATAACAATTTATGCCTCATTAAGAATGGACCACTATTAAAAACCCATTTGGGAGAGTTCTCATGAACCACTCAATTTCATGAAAAATCCTTCTCTTTTAATTGATTCATTGACTCATTCCAAAACTTGCCCTTCACCATTAAAGAAACCAGTCTAGTATGTTCAATGTTAGGTTTTACCTAGTTTGTTGAAACTTCTTGATGCTTTGGTCTCAATAATTTATTTTCCATCTTTTTAAATTCGACTAGCTCCATTAGATGCATGTTGGCATAGCCCAATCTATTTTGAATTGTAATATGTTGCGACTTTCCCTCATTCTGGCTAATAAGAGAACTAGTGACGCTTGTTTCCAGAGCTTTCCATTATTTTTATAGTGCACACCACAACGGGTTTGGTGGTTGACCCCTATGCCATTGATTGTAGGGCCACCTCGTCTGAGATCTTCCATACCCACGATCATCCTGCACCCTTCATTCACAACAGTCACTCCCGCGCTCTACCATTTTACTCTTCCAACTTGGCATTTTTATTAGAGTCATTTATTGTTAGCTTAAAAATAATCTTAAGAACTTACTATTTTTCACATTGGTTTCTAAAATTGAACAAGAAAATCTCACATTTCATCTTGGTTTTATTAAACATAATCCATTGTTGCTTTGTGGTCTAAAATGAGCATGTGCATTCTTTGTTTTGTAATCTCTTTTACAAAATAATATCATTTAAAATTTGTATGCACTTCTCTCATGATTCTTGGTGATCTTGAGAATCAAAAGTATTTTAGTGATATTAAGTTGTATAAGAGATTGCCTCCACACTTCAATTTGTGCATTCTAAAATTGAACAAAGCTTACTAGTGTGAGAAAGGACATTGTCTGTGTTCTCTCTTTGGTCATGCAAACAAAGATTGATCAAACAATGGATGCACCTACTCGCTTTTTTTTAACCTTTAGAGGGCCTTCCTGGTGGGATAAACTAATCACTCCAGGGAATGACCCAATTGACAACATGCTAAAGCCAAACGACTTGCACCCTGTATATAAGTATGGGTGCTTGAGGAAATTTCAAGTATCATGAGGATTGTTCTAGAAAGAAGGGCAACAATGGTCTCTTGTCATATGGATGATCCCCCACAAAATAAATTCCTATACTACAATTTTTTTTATAGTAATCCAAACCCCTATCTAGTTTTTGGTGCAAGAATAGTCATTTTGATGCCATCCCACATACTCACGATTCTTTATAGAGATGAAAATATTTTCATGGGAGATTCATGAGAAATGAAGCTTTGTTGACCCGTGTAGGTGAGTGTTGTGCAAGGGATTCAATGTGGTCAAGCTTCTAGTCATCCACTCTGAATAAGCATAGCTAGATTTATCCAAGTGGGAATTCAACAAATATTGTCTCTTTCTATCCTAGGGTTGTGCATCATTTTGGAATCAAAACACTTTTCTTGAATCTAAAACACCTGAAAAAAATATTCACCAAATCTTTAAAATTTCAAACCCTTTAGGAGGAGAAAATAACTTTGACAAATCCAAGTTCTCTTCCTTGCCCTAGGTATTTTTTCCTTAGAGGCTTCTAAGTACTTGGATTTACATCACAATTCTCTCTTACTAAAGTCAACATTAGGAAACTATTGCCTTAATTTCCTTGATCTCCACATGATGGACCTCATGGGATGAAAATAAATTAAGACATAGAAATTCAGTTTGAAAACAAGACAAGTTGATGTGGTAAGATCAATTCATTAATCATGATGAAATCAATTGAACCCCACACATGTACTTGTTTATCTTTTGTCTTTGGGTCTTTTGAGAAAACATTGATCTTTTGGTTCAAGTACTCTTATAGAAAGGCATGTTCTTCAAATCCTTTGTCTTGTAAAAAATTCCCTCTTAGGTTTACATAGGATCAAAACAACCAATAATTCCATCCATCTCAAACATCAATCAAATCCCCTTATACAAACAAATCTTAGAATCTTGGAAAATCCTGTAAAACAAATCAAAAATCATCTTGTTTGATTAAGTATGTGTAGATGAATCCTTCTTTATATACTTAGTTAAATTATCACCTTGTGGAGAAATTTATTCCAAGATAACATCCAACATCTTGGGGTTTGTGGGTTCATTATCCAAATCAAATATAAAACTCCTAAATTCTATCATCCCATCAAAGATTTTTTAAGGGTTCAATCATTCACATAATCCATCTTTATTTTACCTCATCATCACCCTTTGATCCTTATCATCCTAGGTTTCCTTTTTTTATGCCTAAGGTGTAGATCAATCTAAGGAGCTAGAGGTTCACCTCCCAAATTATTGAATATTAATCCTTATTTTACGGTACAAACTAGACCTCAACACAAGAAAAAAATGGAATATAAAATTGATTCATATATCATGAGTGGTCTAAATCAACCAAAATATCAAATCCTTACAATGTCGATTGATTATCGAAACTCACATTTATGCAATCCATACATGGAATCATTATCTCTTACAAACCTCAATATTACAACAAATGTGATTATGCCCAATCTAAATTTTGGAACACCTTTCCTTATGGTAGAATTAAATAAAATTTCAAACCTAAAAATATATTAACCAAACAATCAATGCATGATTCTTCAAAAATAAAAAAATATCCCACCAAATCCATACATGTCAAATATGAATATAGCAAGCACAAATTTACTAAACGTGAAAATTTAAGATCCACACTTGGTAAACTTTGGGATAGGTATTTTTGCAGATCACACCAATGTGTCTTTGGGATAGGTATTTTTGAAAATCACACCAATGTGTTTCAAAGTCCAAACAATATGTTAGAAACTCCATGTATTGATCCAAGTAAAGGTAACATCATTCAAAATCAAAGTAGTTTGATTCCCAACCACAACAATGTTCAATTTCAACCTATAATGCCAAATCTAAACATCATCCCAAATTAGAATATTGTCCAAAATCAATTTGTCCTTCATCCCATACAAAAACCACAAGTATAAATTGCAAATCCACTTGAACAAAAACCAAATCAACTATATCAAGGGTGTCAAGATCAAAATCAAGATCAATTTTTTCAACATCAAATTTCTTCACTTGCCAAAATAGTTGATCCATTGTACCAAGAGACATATTCGCCCCAAAATCAATACACTCTTCCATTGTTTGAACCATGTCATCAAAGCATTCGGTTGTGTCCCCAATCACATGAAAAACAATATCTCCAATTTCAAGAGGTTTTATATCAAGATCAACAACATCAACAACGAACTGAATCACCACATCTCCAAAATCAATCGCCACAAGGTCAATTTAAAGAAAAAATATTACAGGGTAACAAATTAAAATACACACCGCTTGGGGAACCAATTGAATCATTCATGCAATAGTTGATACAAGAAAATCTAATCAATATCTTCATTCATGAGAATTATCAAGAGCCCTAAGTTAAACCACCGGGGTATAATGGGAAGCACGTTTGTGATTTTCAAAATTTAAAGGGACACAAAACATGAAATTTTATTCAACTTAAAAATATCTTCCAAGAACTTCGTGATCAAAAAATAATAAATATTTAGGATAATGATCAAGATTCAACCATTAGTGGGGTGATCCCACAATAATGGGTTACACCTTTTTTGCCAAACTTGACATTGAAATCAACATTTTTCACCAGATCTTCACTTTCTTACCCCTATAGAAGCTAAACCATTAAGAATTTGGAGATGAAGAAAATGATTTGTGAGATATTGTGTGTAGATTCCAATTATATATTGTTTTAAATATTAAAATAAAATTGTGAATCCTTTTATGTAATTTGTATTAACTTATTTTTTCTACTAAACATCATTTTCAAAAAGTGATGTTTACATATATGTTTTTTAATTAATTTTCTAAGTCAGAGTAATTATATTTTGGAAATATTATACTTTCAACTACATAAAATTTTTTGTATGCATTTGAATTAAATTATTATTATTTGGTTTGAATAAGGACATAAATAGCTAGTGTAAATGTATTTTTTTATTAAAAAAATTCTCTTTTATTATTTTTCCATATGTGTGAAACAAAGACTTTGATGTTCAATAAAAAACCTACTTTCACAAGAAATAAATAAATAAATATAATAATAAAATTAAATATATTTAAAATTATATTTTTTTGAAAGCTTATAATAAGGAGTACATGTTTACAAAAGATAAATTTTAAATAAATTAATTTGATCATCTAAAAGGTAAATCAAAAGTGGGTTTTTATCAGCATTTTGATAGGTGTAGAGGAGACTCAATTATAGGTATGGTTTAAAACTAGCGGGTTTCCATCCAAGGGGGTTTGATATATGTGAGTTTGATCAAACCCTCTTCAGTTAAAATCATTTAAATGGAACATTTTTAAGGCTTAAATTAGTATATTTTCTAAAAATATATGATTTCAGCAAAAAATAGGATGTCCTAAAAAGTGTAACCCATAATTGTGATAGCACCCGCGATAATAGTGACAATATCTCCATAATTTTTGAAAATGATGATCAAGATCTATCCATCAATGATCACCTTGAAGATGCTTCTACCTCATCCAATATCAACTCAACATACATCAAGAGTCACTTTTTGATCATGATAAATACCCCTCAACAATATCCAACAATGATCTATTCAAGGGAGTGTTAACATTATTTCATACTGTAATTGGTGATCCTTTTTCCAATGATCATGTTGAAAGTGTCTCTACATCACCTAATGAGTTAGAGTACATATCTCAATATTTTACCCCAAAGCATGATCTACATCTTTCACCAAAGTCTAGCAATGGTCCTTTCTAAGACATATTGACATCATTTGACCTCATGGTTGTAGATATTGAGGAAATACTCAACTCAAAATTTGATCCAAGTCCACTCAAATGTCAAGAGGATATTGAGCCACTTGCCATGCCTAATAAAGATATCGAAGAACCCTTTATAAGAAATACATCCTTTGAAACTGACCCATGTCGAGAACATGATCCAAAGCATGTCAAAAGCAATTCTAAAACTAAGGAAGATCAAGAATTCATATCTCCAAGGTACTACAATGATCCAATGGAAACTCTCATATGTGTACAAGATGTCGAAAATGATGATCATATCCATATAGAACATACTTGTCTGTATACTCATGAGATGATTTATTTGGATGGACATGTATATGATCTTCATTCAAAACAAGATTCTCATACTCTTGATATCATTAGCAAGGAACAAGATTCTCCTACTCTTAACATTTATACACAGGATCAAGATATAGAAAAATCTAGAGACATATCAGAAATGGGTCATAAAGAAGGCTTCTACATAAATTGTGAATCAGAAACATCATGTGAAGGCATATAGAAAATGAATCATGACAAAGACTCTTACATGGATAGTGAATCATCAACACCTCTGGTAGAAGCATTAAGATCTTATATTTCACAAGATCAAGCCAAAGATATAAATCAAGACGTTATCCCACTTATGGAGGGTCATATCCCTTATAAACATGGATCACTCACCTTTTTAAGGGAAATATATCTTATCAATGAAGAATCTATCACCTTTGAAGATTCACAATAGAGAAGAGAAGGATTATAACCCTACTTCCAAGAAAAATCATATCCTATTCCAAACAAAATGCTTCAATAGATGAATTATCAGGGCAGAGGATTAGGCCTACATGAACAGGGTATTCTACAACCATGCAGATTATTGGAAATCCTAAGCATAATGGTGTTGGTTGTTTAGTACATGGGGAAAATTCATCTCAATAAAACATAAACATGGGGAGTACAAAGGATCCTTATGATAAAACCAATGCCAATACTACAACCACCTTTTTCATGAATCTTAATCCACCCAGCACCCTATCCATGAATTGGGACCAAAATCAAAAGAAAGATTTGAATCAAAGAATGAAAAACATCATCAAAAAAGAAGTAGTGAAGCATGAAGGACAAATCAAATACAACTGGATACCGAAGAACAAAAATAATGATTATCCCTATCAAACTCCATTAGTCAAAGAAACTATGGGGAAAAATAAAAAAGGGAAAAGTATCCATCAAAGATTTCCAAAAAGGAAAAATAAGGCTTCTCAACTGACATACAAAGTATATCAAGCACTTGGTCCTAATCCCATGCACAATTCTATATCCACCCATTATTTCTCATATTCCCAAGTTTGGAGAGTCAAAGGTTTTACTCTATCAACAAATCCACCTTTTATTCCTAAAACCAATACACCATCAACACCTCCATGCATAGTATCGAATTCTCAAATTGACCGTGTATTGGTAGCAACCCTTTATCATAAGGATTCAAAAGGCACTCTATTGCGATGTGCACACAAAGATAAAGTTAACCTTGGTATTAGTAAAGTAGATCAAGAATATCAAAAGTTGCATTCAAGTGCACGTATCTTGGCAAGGCAACTTCTTCAAAAAAAAATTAAAAATAATCATGAAAATAATAAAAGTAAAAATCATCCTTCAGTGAAAACCACTACGGTGGTGCTTTGGAAAAGTACCATGATGAAAACCTAGAAAATAAGAATCATGTGTAGAATTAAGAATCTATGTGTGCAAATTCAGTTGGAAGAATCTCATCCCATCCATAATAAATCCATTCATCCAAAAACCATTTTTCCAATCCATTTTAATACATCCACATCCATTGTCCAGATTATGCTTATGTTGACATGGGTCATTTTCATTCATCCTATCCTACCAAACATTATCTGAGTCATGAAGCACTATCCAAATGAGAATCCTTTATTCAAACACCTTATCTTGTCACATGATAATTGTTTCCATCATTTACGCTCTTACCATATCTATCCATGCATCCACCTACCCAAGCATCCACCCATGTCCTTTGAAACATTATGCTAGACAGCAAGGGAAAATATTTATATCTTGCTTCAGGAATAAATATTGATCTATATCCTCCAACTTATGTGGTGATCCAAACATTGACAAACATGAAATCAAATTGGTCCAAGCATTTGTGAGCCAAAAATCCAATTTGCTAGCCCATGTCATATTTTGACGAGAAGATATTCCTTATCAAGCTTTATCTTTCATCAAACATCAATCCAAATGATCAATATCAATCACATCTAATTTACATGTTAGTGTCACATCAAATCATTCAAATAAAATTTTTTCCAAGTCAAGCTTCAAAATCTTGATCAATCAAATCCAATCAATCCATCATCATCTTGGGATATCCTTCCCAATCCGTGTATTGCTTAACAAAAATCCTTGCATTGTTGTGTATCCTCAATAATTTTATCATCATCAATTCATCAATCTGATCAATCAAACCTAGCTTAGTTTTCAATAAAATCCCAAAATGGATCATTGATATCATTAAGCATATCCATATCCAAATTTTTAGAATTAGACAAAATCCAAAAACATCCAAAACATATTAGAAACCCAAAAACAAGTCAAAAACCAAACAAAGAAAAAAAATGGTATCTAAAATACATTGTCTCTAATCTTAAATGTGGTCAAGGCTATTCCTTGATCATTCCTTGAGATAGAAGAGCCAAAAACATTCATAAAATCTCATAAAAAAAAAAATAAAAATTGAAATTTGAAAAGAAAAACATTTATAAAACATTGTGAAAATACAAAAAACCTCCTCAAAAAATTAAAAAAAACATCGAAATATTTGAAAAAAATCCATCTACCCCATTTATCTTTCACCCATGATACTCTCATTGATAATAAGTCATTCATCACCTTCACCCTTTGGCAAACTGGTCAGAAGCAAGTCTAGCAAGTTCAAAAGTGAAAACCCAAATCTTCAAAGTCTAAAGTCTAGGTCAGTAAGTAAGAAAGTTAGTCAAATCAGATAATCAATAGCTTATAATCCAATCAAATACCAAATCATCTAATAAAAACATGACCTAGGATGCACCCTTCCTACAATGGACATAAACATTAGGCATCACCATAGTTTAGTGTTGGCTAGCGGTACGAAGAACATTAGCTTGGTTGTTTACTTTATCTGGTCTTTTTTACTTATCTCATTTTGTGCTCATTCCAATAAACTCTTGATGATGCCTAATCAAAATTATTTAGAGAGAAAGGAATGGGGCAATGATCACTATCTTTCGATCTGTTGTGCTTGTTGAATATCCTTGTAATATAAATTCATATTGCATTCTTTGTTTGGCTTGTAGGGAAGATGTTTTAGGTATCTTGTTGATCACATAGGAAGGCTTGATTTTCAATTTTTTGGTGAGATGTTTAGAATATCTAAACTACATTTTTAATAAGGTTTTGTGTGTCAAGTGTGAATAGGAGTACACCTATCTGATTGTCGATTCAAATTCCATCACACTAAGTACAATGCCATCCTAGTTATTTTTACCTTGATGCATCATGTTTATGTGTATTATCAAACATAAGGTAAATGGTGCTTTTAAAATCCCAATTCCTGATACTACTATCATCATCATCATTAATAATGTAGACTTAGTTGATCCTCCTTTCATCATCTTATTTCTTCTTTCTTCTCTCCACACTAACATAATACCATGATAGTTAATAAAAAATATCACCAATGCATCCATCTTGAACCTCTTCTTCTTTCTTCTCTCCTTCATGAGATTGAAGTGTACGAGTATACTTCTTTCCACTAAGGTATTCAAAAAAATTAGAATTTTTTTAAATTTGACCATGGCAAGATTATTCTTTGAACAAATGCAATAGGTACATTTCTTCAAAGAGGGAAAAAATATAGACATGGAAAATATATATATTGATCTTACACATCTTATCCTAATCTTAATAACACCATTTCATCTTGAATCATCTCCTTTACTAATCAATTTAATTGAAAAATTATTTATTTGATTAAATTCATCACATTTCATCTCTTAATTAAATAAATCCATTTTATTTGATTAAGTCATCATCTCCTATTAAAAATTATATGAATGGAGTGAAATAGAGTAGGTGTGCAGGGTGGTGATGGGTCAAAAACTAGCGAACTAAAAAATGATGGTGAAAGCTAGAAGAAGGTTCTGGACTGCCAAGGGAATGAGGAACGAAAATAAGTTTGGGGGATGAAGTGGTTGGAGCATATGCAAAGGGCATGCAGCATGATAACTAGACACAATGGGTTTTTTTGGATGGGCATTGGGTGGAAAAATTCCATTATTTCTATCAACAAAAGGAAATAAGGAATGAGAAAGGAGGCACACCAATATGCAAGTGGTACGATACCCCTGAATCAATGACCCCAGTGGATGACAAAGGGAGGGATTGAATGAGACAAAATACATCTGATTCGCCATATTCAACTCATTGGCAGAGGCCAAAAATAAAGGGAGAGGCATGGAAGAAACACTAGAAACAACAAAAATTGACCAAAACTCGTAAGGAAAGGGAAACAACTTGAATACCAATTGGGTAGAAGAAAGACAAACCTTGACAGATTGAAAAAATTAAGAAATCGCCACTGAAGAATTGCTCGAAATTGAGGTATTAGAGGAAACCAAGTCAGATGGAGATATCTTAAGGGAATTTGAATTCATATTCTTATTCATCGAAATTTTTCCTGATGGGGCTTTGATAAAGAAATAGATCAAGGAAAAATGGAAGACAAGTCTTAATCAGATTCTTGCCAAAAGGATTCTTTTTGGTAGAAATTTCAAATGAAGAGGTGAAGCATCAACTAACGGAAAGTGAAATGTGGTTCTTGAAGGAGCACCCCTTATACATGTAGCCATGGTGTCCAAATTTCAACCTGGTAAAAATTAAGCCATATGACCAACCAATATCGATACGTATCTATAATATTCCAATGGAAATTTGGATTGGAGATTATCTAGAAAAATTTGTCAGATCATTGGGGTCCCTAATAGAAACTCATATGAACATCATGTAAGGAAATTTATACAAATATGCAAGAAAGAAAGTAGGAGCAATAGATACCATACCTAAGAAGCTTTATCTTTTGCTGGATGGGACTTGTTAGGTTCAAGAGATAGAGATAGATGAAATAAAAATATTTTTCCTCAATTTTGGTGCTCGATATCACAAGGAGGTGGACTAAAATAGAGAAAAAATGGTGAAAATGCAACAAGATGACCTCCCACTAATGATTTCCAATCAAAAACCATGCATCACAAGCAAGGAGAAAGCTAGGTTGGGTGATGCATTAAAAGGGAAAAATGAGCATGGTGAAAATCCACCAGAGTCACAAAGGGAAGAGAAGGATTTTGAGGATGTTTAACCAATGCCCCCCAATAGAATAGGAGCCAAGTGGGGGAGAAAAAATTAGGCAACAGAAGTGGATTCTTTGGTAAGCAAATATTTGGACTCAAATATCAATCCAAATGATGCACTAGGCATTATAGAAGATAGGTGCATATCATAAATGACAACAAAAAATTTGGGAGTTGGAAAATATGGCAAAGTAGGGAATTCTCGAGGTAGGAAATCCTTCAAACAACTAAGGGAAGAAGAGGCAACAACAAAAAAATACCCTAGCATCACCAAATTTCTAAGTGCTAAGGGAGGAAGCCCCTCCCTTGGGAAACAATGAAGATAAAAACTTGGAATGTCAAGCCCCTAAAAAATTACATCTGGTGAGGTGTCATCTACAAAAAAAATCAAACAACACTATTTTTCTACAAGAAACTAAGTTATCTAGAGAAAAAGGGATAAAATTTGTGAAATATTGTTCACAATGGAATGGTTTTTTTCAGGATTCAGTGGGAAATGCAAGAGGTATAGGGTTAACGTGGAAAGAATCCACACTCTCTGTGGAGATTATTCTCATCCACAAAATGGATGGCAAAAAATATGTACAATTTGAGTCTCAATTGCCACTTTGTCATCATCAATATCTATGGCCCGATAAGAACTATGGAAAAGGTTGCACTGTGGCAATCGGTTCTTGAAGTGGTGAGCTCATTATTAAAAGAAAAAATTATCATTGGAGGAGATTTCAACACCATCCTACATTTATAAGAGAAGAGTGGAGGAGTTTGGGGTGTATCTCAAGTCACTAATAGGTGAAATTATTTCACTGCGATCACAAAATTGTTGGATAGGTTCTTGGTATCTTCGTGTTGGTGAGATGCTGGCATTCAAATCCATGCTAACATTCTACCTGTATCAATCTCGGATCATTTCCTAGTTCAGGTTGAGATCAGTGGGAGGCCAAAAGTGTTGAGGACAAGCTTCAACTTATAGAATATGTGCTGGTGAGATAAGAACTTAATTTGGCTTCTGGGAAAATGTTGGAAGGAAACCTGAGTTGAAGGCTCAATTCGTTTTAAAATAGTTAAGAAGCTACAACAGATAAATCAAAATTTGAAGGCGTGGAGCTTGGATTCATTCCAAAAAATATTTTTAAAAAAAGTGAAGATAGAAATGGAGCTAGAAGTCTTGAATGAGAAAGTAATAAAAAAAGGCATGAGGAATGATGATTTCTACAAAGAGAAATATTTGAATGCAAAATTGGCTAAACTCCTCAAGAGAGAGGAAATTTACTTGAGGGACAAGTCAAGGGAGGTATGGCTTAGGGAGGGACACTCCAATTCAAAATTATTCCATGCATATGTGCTTCCCAAGAGGGATACAAATAGGATAAAGGAAATATAGAACATGGAAGAAAGACCTATGCACATTATCACAGAAGTGGGGATGGCTGAAGTGGAATTTTACAAAAAACACCTTCTTGGCAACAAAAAATTCCTGATGGTGGAATGAAGCATCTTGAACTCAATTAAACAAAGGGTGAGTGAAGCAGATAATGCAATACTCTATAGAAGGATAACCCAAGAAGATGGGGTTTGATAACTCTACTGGTGCAAACTTATAAATTACTACATATCCTTAGTTCGATTCTCCATGGAAGTAAATGCGACACTTCAGGGTTTCTTTCAGGTCACCAATGGACTCAGACAGGGCAACCCTATATCATCATTTCTATTTGTAATAATGGTTGAATCCCTGAGCTATGCCATTAAAAAAAATGCTACTAACGGTTGGATTGGAGAGGAGTGCAGGTTGCCCCAAACATAGAACCAATCACCCACACTCAATTGGTAGATGACACTACCCTGCTAGCTGAGGAATATTTAAGGGAGGCCAAATCAATCAAAGGGGTTTCAAATGAATATCAACTAGGCCAAAAAATGAATTAAAAAAAATCATGTATATATATTTCTTCAGTACACGACTCTCACTACAACAAGCCATATGTTGAACATTGGGCTTTAAAGAAGCGAAATTGCCTTGCAAAATTTTTAGGGGTTAAAAAATTTGAGGGTGTGTACAAACGAAAGTACTGGGATGAAGTGATTGGAAAGTGTAGGAACAAAGCAATGGCATGGAAGGATAATTGGCTAAATCTGGCAGCGAGAATAAAAATGGTAAAAGTCATTATTTCTACAATCCTGATTTATAATATGTCAAGTATGGAGGAAGGCACTTGTGAAGATTGAGGAATATATCAAAAGGATCCTAAAGAAGTTTATTTGGGAAGGATCTAAGAATGAAATAAAAATTCCACCCATTCGGTAGGACAAAACATGCAACGAAAAAGAGGATGGTGGGGTTGGGATGTACAAGATGAGGTTAGAGAATAATTCCTTGGGAGCAAAACTAATTTGGAAAATTTACAAATATCTGAAAAAGCTATGGTGTCAGATACTATGAAAAAAATACTTGGATAGCAAGGATCCTTCTAGAATCCTAACAATTGCAAATATTGTGGGGGACTTGGTAGTGGGGAAGTACATATCAAGCTATAGGAATTTAATCACCAACCATCTCTCTTGGTAAATAGGCAATGGAAAAAATGTGTCATTCTGGACAGACTCTTGGGATGGTAATAAAATTTTGATAGAAATGTTTGACCTAGATCAATATGTGGATAGGCAACTAGGGGAACTTATAGGCAAACTGACAGATTATGTTTGTCAAGAGGAAAATGCAGTTGAAGGTCCAAAACAGTGGAAAGACATTGCAGGCTTGCAGCTACCACAAAAAATTAAGGAAGCAGTAACCTGTGAACTTGCCAATAGACCAGTAAAACTGAGCACAAGGGAAAACACAATCATCTAGTGTAGGGCAATGTCTTGAGAATAATCACCTAAAATCGAGTACCATATCCAACTAGCCAAGATAAAAGGAAATTCATGGATGGCTGCACTCTATTGGAAAAATAAAGTTTTACTTTAGGTCCGGGACTTTCTTTGTGTGGTGGTAGACCAACGGTGTCTAATAGGTGAAGACTAAAAATATTGGGAATTGCAGGCCCATCGAGGGAGAAAATAGAGTACAAAAGAGGGAGAGGATATTTCCAGAGGTCTACTGATCCTTAAAGATCATCTATCATTCATTGGAGTTTTGGGTATTTTTTGTTGCTATTGTTGTGGAGCATGAGGAACTAGTAGAACAAAAGATTTGGGATTGCCTTAATAAAATAGAATACAAAGAGGGAGAAAATATTTCCAGAGGTCTACTTATCCTTGAAGATCATCCAGCATTCACTGGATTTTGTGGTATTTGTTATTTCTATTGTTGTGGAGCATGAAGAACCACTAGAACATCATTGTGTAGAGTATCATCCAACACTACATAATAATTTTCTTTCTTCTCATGCTAATACAATTGATCTTTCTAAAACAATTTCTCATTGAATATGAAATCCCTTCTCACAATTTTCTAATTTTCAAAATCCCAAATCCTATAACCAAATTCATTAATGCCTATCCAAAAAGTATACATTTCTTTGATTTTTTATCAAGCTTGGTTCTATTTTAAGAATCTACATATGCAAAATCTTCACAATCGAAGGTTCAAATAGAAGAATAACAAGCACCTTCTTACTTGTCCATGCTTCCTCTCGAATACCACAACCCAAAGGATTAGAGGGACCTCTATTAATTAAATAAGAAATAGTGTTTACAACCTCTTCCCACATGTTTAAAGGTAGCCCAACATGCAATCTCATAGCACATGCATGCTCCATTATTGTTCTATCCATTATTAACATATTTTAGGCCTGGTAAAACATTATTTGAATAAAATAATTTCATACCTTTTGCACTCATATTCCCAAGTCTATTATGCCATAATGCTAATTCAAAATCCACAACAACTATATGACTTTCTTCCTACTAAACTGCAGCAACTGTTCCTGAACATTGATTTTTA
Source organism: Sequoiadendron giganteum (assembly GCA_007115665.2). Lineage (NCBI taxonomy): Eukaryota > Viridiplantae > Streptophyta > Pinopsida > Cupressales > Cupressaceae > Sequoiadendron > Sequoiadendron giganteum. Next base: position 1,710 of record VCHN02000235.1, on the reverse strand, counting down.
TCTGCAATAGCTAAAGTAGAAGGAACATTATGACCTGTACAAACATATAAGGTGCCTACTTTAACAAAAATTTCTACCACTAAGGCACCTTTTGTAACCTTCAATTTTGTATCACTAAATGTAACAACACAACCATCATTGTTTAGTTTCCCTACTAAAATTAAATTTATTATTAACTTTGGAATGTGCCTTACCTCATGTAGTAGCCATGTAGTAGCCAATGATTCTGATTCTCCGACTTAATCTTGATTCTTCTCTTTCCAACCATCTGATAGGACTCATTATCTCCCAAATAAGGCAACCTAAAATACCCTTAGACATAATCAAGAAAATAATTTATATGGGGTGTAGCATGAAATGAAGCCCCTAAATCTAACACCCAAGAATCATAAAAAATATCTAGGGAAAGAATCAAAGCATCCTCATTAGATTTATTACTTACCACATTTTCCTCTTGATTTCCTTCCTTTTCCTCTCCTTTATTTTTCTGATACCATCAATATTTCTTTAAATTACCCAACTTACCACAATACTAGCAATCCCTCTTGTCTCTAGATTGGACATTTTGTCTTTTGATTTTTCTTGTGATTTCCCACGACTTCTAGATTTTTTTCCTCTCTCCTTTTTTTTTCCCCTGCATATTCATTCAAAACATTGAGTAATGTGGATGTTCCACTTGATCTTTTCGTATGAATTTCCTCGCTCAAAATAATACCAACAACATTATCAAATTTCTATGTACTCAAACCAAAAACAAAATTTCTAACATCCATTACCAAGCTATTCTAGCTTTCAGTAAAATAAAAAACAAGCAAAAGAGCCCTAACTTCTTCATCAAAGTTTATATTTACAAAATTTAATTGACTAGTAACCATATTAAACTCAATTAAATGATAAAAAATTGACCCCCTTTATACCATTTTCATATTAAATAAACTCTTCATAAGAAATACCTTATTTGGAGTGGAAGGCTTTTCATATAACTTTTTCAAGGTTTGCATCAACTCTTGAGTTATCTTTGATGTTATAATATTGAATTCCACTGATTGTGCCAAGCACAAATGAATAGTGCCAAGTCCATTTTTTTCCAAAATATCGCAATCCTCATCAGATGTTGCTAAGGGTTTCTTGGTTTTCCCTTTCAATGGCCACCATAAATACTTTTGATAGACATAGTCCTCCATCTGTATCTTTCATAATTGATATTTCTTTCCATTGAACTTCTCAACCTTCAACCTATCCTCATCTTCAATTGATCCCACTCAATCATGAGTCTCCCATTCAACTATGAGACCTTCCTACAAAGGATAACTAAACACAAGCTTTCTGTGATACCACTTGTTAGGATTAGAAGGAAAATATTTAATTATTAAATGCAGATTTGATCAATAAAAGGGAGAAATAAACACACACAAAAATTATAGCATAAACAATACAACATAAATAATTTAGCATGGTTCACCCAATCCGAGCTACATCCACCAAACTGTAGCCATCCAAGGATTTTATTATCCAGTGCAAAACCTATTACAATCACGTGAATAATTGCTTAAGTGCAACTCTCATCTAACCAAGACTAGGTAGTTCCTTTTGATTAAGAAAATTGTAAACCCTAGTCTTGCCACATTGAAAAAATGTGTGAACCATAGCCTAGTGAGTCCAACATTAGGCTAGAGAGAAAACCAAAGAAAAATAGGGTTTAAAGGCTCA
>VCHN02004838.1:0-10964 GCA_007115665.2 Sequoiadendron giganteum | reverse complement strand
TTGCAGATTGATGTCCCTTCAAATAAGATAAAATCATATGAGCTATTTGATATGGTTTGAACTATCATAGATTTGCTCTGCTCCTAAGAAACCCAAAAGTGAGAACGTGGAAGACCATTAAAGAAGTGCATTTGTTATCTGTCAAGATCAAAGACAAAGTCAATGTGATATAGTTGTCGTGTCTATCAACTACTTTTCATGCAAATGAAATAAAAAACGTTCACTTTCTATGTGTCAATCTTAGGATAGGACAAGCCTTGGAAGGTTGTGGAGAAATCCTTTTTGGATATTGTGGTTATGTGGTTTTTCTAATGATGATTGTGGCTTGATCACTTCTGTGATTCGACCCTCTTGTGAGTGGTTGCTCTGTGAAGAATAATATAAGCAGTGTTTAAATCCCCACAAAAATGAAAAAGGCAAGCAAATTCATGATCTTAGGCATATTTATTGGACTGCTTATGCTATGCAATGAATCCTTTTTGGATATTGTGGTTATGTGGTTTTTCTAATGATGATTGTGGCTTGACCACTTTTGTGATTCGACCCTCTTGTGAGTGGTTGCTCTGTGAAGGATAATATAAGCAGTGTTTAAATCCCCACAAAAATGAAAAAGGCAGGCAAATTCATGATCTTAGACATATTTATTGGACTGCTTATGCTGTGCAATGACCTCCTAGAAGAAGCCCAAACCTTATTGGAGATGAAGGAGAGTTGGGACACCAACGGGGAACTCAGATATTGGAAAAATAGCTCTAGTGCAGAGGATGATGCTCACTGCAGGTGATATAAGCTGGAGGAGCTCCTATCTTTGGATGTTTCCAACAACAATTTCTCTGGTGACATACCTTCTAGATTCAGAATGATGCTTAATATTGGGTTACTCTTCTTGCATTCTAACTTGTCAAACGATTATGTTCCTGCATTTCTAGGTAATCTGTCTACCTTGACAAATTTAACACTTTCCTACAATCCTCTGGCTGAAGGGGTGATTCCTCATGAGCGTGGGAACTTAGTAAGGCTGAAATATCTATGGATGAAACAATGCAATTTAGTAGGAGAAATTCTAGAGTGAGTAGGTGTCAATGTAATCAAATCTTCTATCAGATTGAGAGACTAAGGGTTCTAAAGAAATTCTAAGTGTAAGAATTCTACTCAAAATTCTAAGTCAAATTTTTGATTTCTAGATTTTACTTATACTGAATGTGTTGATTGCAGAACATTTATTGATTTTGATGTTTGCATATCAATGAGGGAACCAAGTTTAATACCTTAGAAACTCGCCTCTAAGGGATGCGTCCCTTGAGAGGACGTGTCTCCACACATGGAGACACGTCTGCTCAAGGGACGTGTCCCTTTGGGCGTGCGAGTCTCATAGACAACCGACTAACACTCGGATTTAACAAACTTAACACATAAGTCCTCACATACATGGCAGACATATATTATATGAGTTTCGATTTTATTCAATGCAGATTTAAATCAACTTTTATTATTTTCGAATTTATGCACGTTTATAAATTCGACTAACTTATTTTTCCAGAAATATTTAAACATGAAGAGCTTTTGATCTTATATAAACGATGATGATGCTTAGCAATCATCGTTTATATCTGACCTAAGCTACCATTCATCAACACTCCCTCTTAGCTAGGGAAGATATTTCAAATCAAATAAGTGGAGATATCACCTTCACACGTGATATCGAAGATATGATATGTTTTCTCAATGTTGTCAAGTCACATGACATTCTTCATAACACATCTTCATTATGGTATGTGCACTAACATCAAGTCACATGATGTCTACCATAATTCATGGCATATCCACGGATATAAATATCCACCATGATTATCTCTTGAGGATCACAATGATCTTCAGATGATATCAAGTCCCATGATATCCATCAAAGTGTCCAAGAGATACTATCATGACATGTCCACATATATCAAGTCACATGATATCTATCATGATAGTTTATCATTGTAGAGTCGTCACTTTACAATGTCAAATACAAGTGTTCATTATTAGAAAGATCGTCACCTTTCAATAATGTACATAGGGGGAGTAGGCCCATAAGGTCAGGGAGTCACACACATGACAAAAGAGTTCACATTAAACATCTTTATATATTAGTACAATTTATAAACAATTTGTATTTCAAACATAAATAACAAATTACATTTCAACCATACCAAGTTTCTTTCTGAAGTGCTCTACCTTGATTCGGGAGAGAGGCTTGGTGAGAATGTTTGCAGTTTGATCATTTGTAATAATATACTCCAACTGGATCACTTTCCCTTCCACCATATCTCTTACATAATGATAGGGGATCTCAATGTGCTTAGATCTATCATGATAGACAGGATTTACAGAGAGTTTGATGCAACTCTGATTATCACAATGAATAATTGTAAGATTCAAGGGCTCACCAAAGAGTCCCACAAGCAATTTACGAAGCCAAACTGCTTCTCTTGCTCCCATTGAGGCTGCAATGTATTCAGCTTCTGTTGAGCTCTGTGCAACTGAAGATTGTTTTCTGCAAATCCAGGAGATCATAGCCGATCCTAAACTGAAGCAACATCCTGATGTGCTTTTTCGATCGGTTACACTTCCAGCCCAATCTGAATCAAAGTACCCATGTAGATCTAGTTGATCATTCTTGTAAAAAAGACCATATCCAATAGTGCCTTGAAGATATCTCAAAATATGTTTCACAACCATTAAGTGAATTTCCTTTGGCTCACACATGAACTGGCTGAGAACATTCACTGCATAGCAAATATCAGGTCTGGTGTTAACCAGATACATCAAGGATCCAATCATCTGTCTGTAAAGGGTTGGATCTGCACACTTGGATTCTGCTACTGCTTCTTTCAATTTGTGAAGGTTGGTTTCCATAGGTGTAGACATCGGTCTACAGTCCAACATTCCAAATCTTTTCAGAATATCAATAGTATACTTCCCTTGGTTTAGTATAATGCCCTCTGATTTCTGCCATACTTCCAAACCTAGGAAGTAGTGTAGAATACCCAAGTCTTTCATGTCAAATTCAAAAATTAGATCCTGTTTCCCTTGAGCAATGAGGTGATCTTCTCCTGTTATCAGCAGGTCATCAACATATAAAATAATTATTAGCATATCACCTTTGATTACCTTGAAGTAGAGATTGGAGTCAGCATCATTCTTTGAAAATCCTAATCCCAAGAGATAGTTGTCAATTCTTTCATACTAGACCCTGGGAGCCTGTTTAAGTCCATAGAAGGCTTTCTTCAGTCTGCATACATGTGAGTCAGGTTTATGTATCACAAAACCTTCAGGCTGTTCCAAATAGACTTCCTCTTCAATGGTTCCATTCAGGAAGGCGGTTTTCACATCCATTTGATGGATCTTCTAGCCTTTAGTTGCTGCAATGGCTAACACTGCTCTCACTGATGTGTTAAGGGCAATAGGTGCAAATGTTTCTTCGTAATCAATGCCTTCCTTTTGAGAAAAAACTCTTGCCACAAAACATGCGTTATGTTTTTCTATACTGCCATCAGCAGCATGCTTGATTTTGAAGAGCCATTTGGAAGAGACAACATATTTCTCTTTTGGTCTAGGCACTATATCCCATACATCATTCTTTAGAATATATTGATATTCCTTTGTCATTGCATCCTTCCATGCTTGATGTCGGAAAGCTTCTGTAACACTGACAGGTTCTGAGTTTATGATGTTGTTCATTAGAGCAACATAGCTAGAGAAACGTTTGGGTCTTTTACTCTCCCTGAACGTTCCTTTGGGTGCTGCGTGATCCTCTGCTTCTTTGATCATCTTTCTGGCCCAAAGTGGTCTCTTTCTGCCGATGTCATTTGTATTCTCATTTGAAGTGGAAGGAAGTTCATGTGGCATTTCCTCAGGGTGCTCCCTTTGAATCTTAGGAGCAGGTTCCATTTCAGGTACTCTAGGGAAATAGGTTTCTGTCTCACTAGAACTTCTTGCCCTTTTGAATGCAATGTCTTCTTCAAAGATGACATCTCTGCTCAACTCAATTTGTTTCTGCCCGGGTATAAATATCCTGTATGCTTTGGAGGTTTCACTATAACCCACAAATACTCCCTTCTTTCTAGAGGTTCTAGTTTGAATCTCTTCTCTTTGGGCACATGAATATAGACCGGACAGCCAAAAATCCTAAAATGACTAATGTCAGGTTTTATGCCGGTAAAAGCTTCTTCAGGAGTTTTGTTATCAAGATGAGAATGAGGACATCTATTTTGGATATAGACAACAGTCCTAGAGGCTTTTGCCCAGAAAGAAGTTTCAATGTTTTGGTCAAGCAGCATTGCCTTAGCAGCTTCTACAATGGTTCTGTTTTTTCTTTCAACAACTCCATTTTGTTGAAGATTGTAGGCAACTTGAACTCCCTCTTAATTCCAACACTCATGCAGAATTCCTTAAAAATCTCAGAGGTGTATTCTTTCCCATAGTCTGTCCTTAAGGTTTTTATTTTCTTTCCGGAGAAATTTTTAGTATGGGCTTTGAATTCTTTGAACCTTCTAAGGATTTCTATTGACTATTTGCACTTAAGGAAATAGATCTAGGTTTTCCTAGAGAAGTCATCTACAAATATGACATAGTATAGAAATCCTGCCTTAGAGGGTACAGACATGGGTCCACATAAGTCTGAGTGAACCAGTTCTAACACATTTAGGGTTTTGCTCAAACTATTTGGAAAGGACCCCTTTGTATTCTTTCCTAAGGCACAACCTTTGCAAGTTCCTTCATGAGATGGTTTTAACTTAGGTAAGCCTATTACAAGTTTTTCTACAAAAGGTAGGGCACAGAATGAAGGTGTCCTAATCTTCTATGCCAAATCTCATTTGAATCAAAGGTGTCAAGGGTAAGGGCTTGTTTAACCTCAGTGCAAAGTTTGTAAAGGTACCCTTGTCTTACACCTATGGTTTGGGCTTTCCTGATTGTTGAGTTCTTAGGCCATGCTAGAACTTTCCCATCCATAAAGGTGACTCTATAACCATTGTCTTCAAGGGCAGAGATGGATATAAGATTCCTCTTTATTCCAGGTACAAATAAGACTCCAGTGAGTTGTAGAGAAAGCCCAGATTTCAACTTGATGGAACAAGTTCCAACCCCTTTTACTGGGTGTGCAGAATCGTCCCCAATGGTTACTTCTTCATCAGACCTTTCAGTCATAGTATCTAAGTGTTCTTTGAACCCTGTGATGTGTTTAGAGGAACCACTATCAATTACCCAGTTGTGGGTGTTGTTGGATACTTGACTAGATAAGGTTGTATAGAACACAAAGTTCTCAGAATCATTATCTGAATTTGGCTTTCCTACTTTAGCAAAGGATGCTTGTTGTTTAGTCCTATCAGGGCATTTCATTGCATAGTGACCATATTGATCACATCTAAAGCATTGTACTTGCGAGATATCTTTCTTCTTATAAGATCCCTTTCCATTGGAATTTCTCTTTCTTTTAAAAGATCCTTTCTTGAAGGAGTTTTTCTTACTCCTTTTATTAGACGTTGAGTTGAGTACATGAATGTCTTCATCTATGTTCTTTTGTTTATTTTCTTTTGTGGAGAGTTTGGTTTCTTCTTGAAGGCAGTCAGTTCTTAGCCTGTCAAACTTAGGAAGTTTAGATCTCGCACTTACTCCTTGAACAAATGACTCCCATGAGTTTGGTAGGCCTCCTAGTGCAATTAGGGTTAACTCTTTGTTGTCAATCTGATATCCAATTGTGGATAATTGATCCCTCAGTTCAATAATCCTCATGAAGTATGCATTAATGGACTCTCCTTTGTTTATTTGGGCATTGTTGATTTGCCTTTTTAATGCAAGAGTCCTGCAGGTGTTGTTGATCTCATAAGTACTCTCAAGAGATTTGTACATATGGTATGCAGTTTCATGTTTTGCTAGGATGGGCACTATATGATCCCTAACTGCATCTACTATGATTTTCATGGCCTTTTCATTGTTTTCAATTCATTGAGTTTTCTCAGGTTCAGCCTCTGGTTCCTTCTTATTTTCTCTCACAAGTGAGTCTAGCTTATTCTCTTTAAAGATCATCATGATTCTAAATTTCCATGATGTGAAATTGTCTACTCCTGCAAGACGATCTTCAAATCTGATCACACTTGACATTATGAAGAATGTGATGTGAATTCAATTTTGAAAAATACAAATTTTTCTAGAGCAAACTGATTTTAGATTTGATTTGGATTCACACAACTTGGCTCTGATACCATGTAAATGTAATCAAATCTTCTATCAGATTGAGAGACTAAGGGTTCTAAAGAAATTCTAAGTGTAAGAATTCTACTCAAAACTCTAAGTCAGATTTTCGATTTCCAGATTTTACTTATACTGAATGTGCTGATTGCAGAACATTTATTGATTTCGATGTTTGCATATCAATGAGGGAACCAAGTTTAATACCTTAGAGACTTGCCTCTAAGGGATGCGTCCCTTGAGAGGACGTGTCTCCACACATGGAGACACGTCCGCTCAAGGGACGTGTCCCTTTGGGCGCCCGGGTCTCATAGACAGCCGACTAACACTCGGCTTTAACAAACTTAACACATAAGTCCTCACATACATGGCGGACATATATTATATGAGTTCCGATTTTATTCAATGTAGATTTAAATCATCTTTTATTATTTTCGAATTTATGCATGCTTATAAATTTGACTAACTTATTTTTCCAGAAATATTAAACATGAAGAGCTTTTGATCTTATATAGACGATGATGATGCTTATAGCAATCATCGTTTATATCTGACCTAAGCTACCATTCATCAGGTGGTTAGTGACCTCCCAGTCCGTACATCCTTGATTTGAGTGCACTCAGATTAAATGAACCGAGGTTGGTGTCATTTAATCCTGCCAACTTTGAAGTAATTGCCAACTTCGGAAGGAATGGCTTGGCGAGCCTTTTGATCATTGCTTGTCGGGACGAGCTTGCCTTGCCTGCTTCAGTATTTGCAGCTCTGCCTATAGCTCTACTTGTTCCTGCAACATCCTTTGCTCCAGCCATCTGCAAAAATAAAATTGGATAATAAGTTAGACTGCAGATTTTTAATAAAATAAAACCATTCTCAAGATGGCTGCGAGTACGGAGTTAGTTTCAAAAATAAAATTCCTTAGCATAAATTCCTAACTCCAAACCTCAAACTGTATAAAAATCTCTGAGCTTAGAGAAAACTCTCAGCAACTGCACTTCTGACTGGTGAAGAAAAATCGCAGAAAACTAATAACTTTCACCAATGGAATAATTTCTCCAGCATAAATAATTCGAATTTTGACCTCAGCCTGTCAACCTCAACAATTAAAAGAACAAAAAGATGCAGCATGGAATTTTGAACTTCTTCTCAACTCCAACAGCAATCAACTTTCAGCAGTTCCAATATGAAATCCTCAGCAACTTCAAGAACTCTTATGCAACTTCGAAAATGACTTCAGCAACTTCAACTCTCAGCAGTCTGAAAATAGCCTCTCAGCAACTCCAGCATACAATTTTGAAATTTGTAGCAACACACTCTAAACTCTTCAAGAACTAAAATCTTCAGCAACTTCGCTCTTAGAAAAATAAAAACTCAACCTCACTTTCAGCAACCTCGACAAAGATTTCAATCTCTCAAATAAATTCTCACTTTCACCAACTCTCAACTTCAAAAATGTGAGAGGAAATGAGAAATGAGTTTGTTTAAATAATTCTTCATGAAGAATCGTGCCAAGTAGTGTTGGAGTTATTTTTAGCACCTTCATCAATTCACCATTCTCTCCACTTAGAATCTTCTATTTCAGGTGCAGTAGTAGGCTAGTCGTCGGTCAGTCATCATGGAAGTTGCCATTAATGAGGATTCTTTCCTTGCAAAATTCAAATTTTTCCTCCCAGTCTGCTAGTTAACTCTCAGTAATTTAAGCAACTTGCGAGAAAATCACTTGACTTGATTGAAAATTCCATTTTAAAATCCTCGCAGTGTTTAATTAAATTCAACTCGAAAAATTCATGGGAGTTGTAAACTCATTTCCAACCTGTTAAAATGCATGTCATTTAAATCTTCAACTTCATGAAATTTGCCTTAGATATTTTAAATCTTCTCAAAATAATTAGACCCCGTTGATTTAAAATCATCTGCTTGCTCAAAATAATCCATCCTCTAGGCAAAACAAATCCCTTTTGAAAATATTCGAATTCTCCCTTAGGAAAATAATTTGGAACTCTGTTAACTCATGGGTGTATTTTAAAGAGGTTCATTTAATTTTACTTGACCCATGGGAAAATATTCATCAATTGTTAATTCTCCCCTCTGAAAATATCTCATTACTTTGCCCACTTTATCTAAATGTCTCTGGAAAATTTGAAATTCCACTCATACCAAGGGCGTATTTTCTCTAGTGAAATACTTATTTCACTTAGAAAATTTCGAACATTTTCCCCCTTTTGATATTTTATTTTATCACGCCATCATCCCACCTACTTAGAAATAAATTTAAATCCTCTTCCTTCCTTGGGCGTATTTTATAGGTGGAGCTTTGATTTTTTTTTTTGCCTTAGCAACTTCTCCATTTTCTCCACTTTATTTCTTAGCTTGGACGCATGTTGTAGGGGCTGCTTGTCTGCCTTAGTCATTTCCTTGAAGTGGCCTTTATAAGGTGGGCGCATTTTATACCTTGCACTTTCGTTTCAACACTTAGACTTTTCATTGTTTCTCCCTTTACCTTGGGCACAAATGAGGTAGGCTACTTTTGTTTGGATGCCTTAGAGACTCGAGAACTCCACCACTTAACACTTGCTGGGCGCAAATACTACCTCAAGCTTTTGTTTCCATGCCTTAGAAATTTTCAAGGCTTTCAACTTTGACACTCTCTTCAAGGGCACGTATAGAGGTAGCTACTTTTTTTTTTTTTTTGACACTTAGGCGTTTTTTTTTTCTTCCCATGCCTTAGCATATTTTCCTTTTGCAAGGGGGCACGTTTTCACTTGCTTGCTTCTATCTTCATCATGGGCGCATTTGGGGTGCCATGCTTTTACTTTAAATGCCTTAGGCGATTCAAGTCCTCTCCAATTTAGCTTGGGCGCATTTATCCCCTTCAACTTTTATTCTCAATGCCTTAGGTGTTTCTCCACTTCATTATCTAAGATGGGCACATTTTGGAGGGTCTTCCTTCGTTTTCATGCCTTAGCAATATTTTGGGTGGCCTTCACAATGTTGGGCGCATTTCCATAGTGGAGCTTTCACTTGAGGGCGCATTTCATAGGGTGAACTTTCCTTTTCCACGCCTTAGAACTTTTTTCAAGGCATCATCACAAGGTGGGCGCATTTAGCATGGTGGGCTCCAAGTTGAGGGCGCAAATAGGGGTGGCTACTTTTGTTTTATGCCTTAGAAATATTTCACTTAACCACTCCTTCCCTTGGCGCGTTTTAGAGGGCTTGCTTTTATTTTCACCATGGACGCATTTTAGCTGCCATGCTTTGATTTCCAATGCCTTAGAATAATTTTGAAGGCACTTCCATGGTGGGCACATTTTGACTAACTCACTTCCATTTGAGGGCACCTTTTGCTAGGTGGGCTTTCAATTCTCTTACCTTAGACAATTTTGAAGTCACTTCCTCAAGGTGGGCGCATTTGAGAGGGTATGCTCTCATTTTCTCACACTTAGTAGAATTTTCATGCCCTTGTCTGCCCTTCACCTTCACATTCTATTTTTAGTAAGTCCTTGCTTTTTTGACTTCCACAGCTCCGTTTTGCCCGAAAATTTCACCATATGATCCTTGCAATCTGATGAACCTGTCTTTGCCAGTCCTTTGCTCCGACCTACTATTTATAGCCACTTGCTAGTTATAGTAAGTTCCAAAGTTGCCTAACTTTTGTAGCTCTGTTTGACTTGAAACTTGCTATGCCTGATCCTAATAACTTAAGTGCCCTGTTCACACCTACCTCTGGCATAGACCTGCTATTTATAGCCCTGAGATGACTTACTAAAAATAGTAAGTTCTCCGATTTCACTCAAATTTTGCCAGTAGGTTGCTTGGATGATGCTAATATCGGTGGGGTACTTTATTCTGACAATTTCTGAGTCTCGCCCCCTATAAAAGTGGAAAACCCTAATTTGACTTGCATGTATCCTGAACGGTCTCCGTTTGGCTTTGTTTCTGCTGCATGTTGTTCTGCTTGCTGAACTGGAGTGTCGAGCGGTTGTCTGAGTGTACTTGCTAAAAATAGAAACTTCCTGAAAAGTGACCAATCCACTGCCGGATGATTTTGCATGTCACATCACCCATGGGATCTCAAAAAACCCAGAAAAACCCATAAAATTGGTCAACATGCGGACACTAGCTAAAAATAGTAAGTCCTTGAAAGTTGATCCCCTCCGCTTGCATGTCATATCGTTGCGAAGCTCTCGGAAAACCCATAAGGAATATCCAGACATGCATTGAAAAACTCTGCATGCAAACCCTAAAAATAGCCTCTGAAGGTTGAACTCTGAAAGTCATCACCTCGGTTTGCATGTTACATCACTGCGAAGGTCTTGAAAAACCCAGAAACATTCCCCAGACATGCATTTGAAAAGCACATGTAAAAGTCCTAAAAATGGCTCCTGAAGCCTGAACTGCTAAAAATAGCAAGTTGTCTGGTTTTGCCCAAATTTTAGATGCAATGTCTGAAAGTACCCTAAATGTCGTACGTTCGAGGACTCAAAATCGCCAGTGAAATGGTCCCAATTGAGTACTTACTATAGATAGTAAGTTGTCAGAATTCAATGAAAATTCAGTGGGACTTTGTCGGACGCCTTGTAACTGTAGTACTAAGCTCAGATTCCAATTTGATAACTCGGTTTGACCTTTAAAAGCCTGAAGGATAGAAAACCCTAATTTCACAAACTTAACCACTATTTCAATCTCGGTCAAACAATGGGACATCCCCGAAAGGACGGAAAGACCAGAGAGAGAGA
>VCHN02000784.1:0-29914 GCA_007115665.2 Sequoiadendron giganteum | reverse complement strand
TGGAAATATTCTTTTGAAAAGAGTGAACAAAGTATGGAACTTCGGATGGTATCTCCCAACTGTAAATTTGGAATTTGAAAGTTCAAGGGAGGATAAGACCTAATTTTACCATCTGGGTCGAAGTCCGTTTTCAAATTGGAGGAGCATTTGGATGCTCCAGAGATGTAAGCCCGCAATGTCGTTCTGGAAATGTTGTTTTGAAAATAGTGAACAAAGTATGGAACTCCGGATGGTATCTCTCGACTAAAAATTTGGAATTTGAAATGTCGAACGAGGATAAGACCTAATTTTACCATCTAGGTCAAAGTCCGTTTTCAAATTGGAAGAGCGCTTTGTTATAAATTAATCTTTCCTTGGTGAAAATATGTATTTAAAAGGATAAACCAAGGTATCCTATATTGTATTTGCCCTCTAGTCCAAATAGGAGGACATGTCATTTCTTGTAATTCCTTTAATAAGGAAAATAGATATTCCCCCTTAAGAGGAATCACACATTTGTCACACACACAATAGGAATGTGGCATTCATAGGAGATGGGAGTTACATGCAAACTCCTCCACTCATCTCTACTTAAGAGATGCCTCTCACACACTTGAAAAACAATCTTCTCCATTCTCTCATTTCTTCTCACATTCTCTTCTTGCTCTCATTATTGTATTGAGCTTATTGCTCTCATTCTTTAGGTTTTGTGCCATATTCTTATTATTCACAAGGGGTTTTTTCTTGCTTTTCCCCTTTCAAATCCTTGTGTTCTTGCCTTGGTTCTTGGAGCATTTTGGTGAGCTTGTGTTTGATCTATTGAAGGAAAATCTCTCTCTTTCTCTCTTAGTGTTTGGTAAATCTCTTCCATTGCATACTCTCTTGGATTCTTTCCTTACCTTTTCATTTTACTTTATGATTCTAACATGGTATCAGAGCAAGTTTAATCCTTGCTTTTGAGTGTGCATGCAGGGATAGCTGAAGAATATTTCAGTTGTAAAGGAGAAAGCATTTTTTTTTGTTATCTAACCATTGTTTTGCAGGTTTTTATTAATTTTTTTTTCTTGTAATCTAACACCTTACTTCATCATTATTTTGAATCTAACATTTATTTAACTAGTTCTGGATGGCTTGCTGCCAGATCTAAATATTTTCATAGTTTTTTTTAAGTTCTAACTCACCCTCTGTCGGGCAACCGCAAGGGTTTTCTCTTTTATGCATTTTTCATTCAGTTCTCTAACTATCTTATTTGCAAATCTCTATATTCAGATTTATATATTTCAGCATTATAACATTGCTTCTTGCATTCGCTTTGCTATAAATTTGTATATCTAACTTTTATTGTAGGATTAACTTAAGATCTCTTATTCATCTATTCCTTAGTCTCTGTTTTTTAATATATATCTCTATATATTTATCAGAGTTTATTTGATTTCTAACTATTTTCTATATCTCTGTAGGTTTATAAACATATCTTTCTTTGATCTCTATCTTTGTTTCTTATTTGTCTCTATTATTATATATTTTCTTCCTTGCTATCCATTTAAACCATTCTATGACTGTCATTTTTGAAGACAGTTTTATAGACCTGTACTCAATGGATCATAACTTTTGTTTCTTATATTATTTTCTAATCGCTCCGGTGAGATCCTTTGGAATTAGGTTTTACAAATCATATCTGAAAATCAGCCAAATCCATCGGTTATTTTGAGAGATATTGCCTCCGCACTAGGACTATATTTCTGAGATAGTCATATCTCTGCAAACGTTTTTTATTCCTTTTTTATATTTTTATCTTTGCACTTTTCGAGAATAATTCCAGTTGCAGGTTTCTCACTTTAATATATTTATGATTTATGTAGGTTCTAATCATTTTTTTCAGCTCTTCTCTTCCATAGTTTAATCATTAGATTCCATCTGAAAGTTTTATCATTAGATTTTTTTATCATTTTAAAAAAAATCAAATCATTGCTATCATTATATCATTTCAATTTTTTAAATCGTCTCTTCATCATTATCGTAATCTCAGTTATTTTACTTAATTATTTTGCTCAAATCTTTATTCAAATTCAATTCAATTTTAATTCTTAGTCTAAAATTCAATTCAAGCAAGTTTTACAAAAAAAATTATGTCATTTTGATAAACAAATTCAATATAATTTAAATCTCTATTTGTTCAAATTTCATAATTGTAATTTTGTTCTTTCTTGTATCATCATGTCTACTCTTATATTGGAAATTAAACTTAATAGCTCTAACTATTATCAATGGAAAACTCATGTAGTTTTAATGTTTCTAAACCTTTTTGAATGGGTTATTGATTCACGTGGATTTCAACATGTTACCTCACATAAAAGTTTTCTTTTTAATTAACTTCACAAGTACTTTATTATTGAACTTGATCGACCCAATAAGAGTGTACTTGTTTTATTCAATTATATTTGGAATATGAAAAAGGGATATTCATGTAGTCATGAATGCATGAATATCGTCTTAATGTCTTATTTATACTCAATAATCCTTCAATTCATAGTATGCAATTCTCATTATTCCATCACTTTTTATTAATTTTTATAACTTAAGGTGGCTTGATTTGTGGCCTTTTTTTTGATCTATTACAATATTAAAAACAAACCTAGTGTCTCCTCAACTACATTTATGTTGTTTTGATAAAGGGAATTTGATATTTTATTGTGTCTCATTAATCTAATATTGTGCCTTATTGGTAAATTTTGCCTTCTTGATGGATTTATTCCATCTATATATGTTTTGCAAATTAATCTCTTTATCAAGTCTCAATGGAGCCTTTACATATATATTTTATGCACTAGATGCATTTGCAGTAATGTTGCATAGGGAGCCCTATTTATAATGATTTTTTTATCAAGTCTCATTGGAGCTCTTTTTTGGGACCCATGGAAAATATTTCCATCCACTTTGATGGTATGCACTTACTTATTTATGATGAACTTAGATCTATTTTCTTAATTGATGGGGATCAAGTTCTTGAAACTTTTATGTTTCATTATTTTATTGAAGGCATTATGGTTTTTTAAAAACCATCTTTAGGACCAATTTTTCAAAGTCCTTTATTATTAATCTTGATACAATTTCCCTTTACAATACAATGATGTAGTGAGAGGAAACCTAGATCTATTATTGTTGTCTATATATTGACATTTTATAATTTGGGCTATGCTTTATTTCTATTTCATGGTTTCATTAGAAGTAAAAATGATCCAAATTTATATATTAAGCATAGTGAAATTGTGATTCTTATTTTTTATATGTTCTAGCTCTAACATTTTTTATTAGTGATATTAAGCATAGTGAAAATGATATTGTGAGTATTATTTTATCAAGTCTCTTTGTTCTACAAAAGCTAGATATAAAGGTAGTACTAATGCCTCTAAAGAAGCTCTATGGCTTAGAAGAATACTTGAAGATTTGGGTCTACCTCAACAAGAACCTACAACTCTATATTGTGACAATCAAAGTGCAATAGCCTTGGCGAAGATTCCGGTTTACCATGCAAAGTCAAAGCACATTTCACTTCACCACCACTTCATTAGAGAGCAAATTGAAGAAAAGAAAGTCTCCCTCATCTATTGCAAGGGTGAAGATCAAGTTGCAGATATTTTGACAAAACCTCTTTCTAGAGAGAAATTTGAATTTCATTGTAATAATTTGGGTTTGATACCCCTTGATGTAAACTCCCCAAGTAAAGATTAAAGGGGGGTGTTAGAAATTAATCTTTCCTTGGTGAAAATATGTATTTAAAAGGATAAACCAAGGTATCTTATATTGTATTTGTCCTCTAGTCCAAATAGGAGGACATGCCATTTCTTGTAATTCCTTTAATAAGAAAAATAGATATTCCCCCTTAAGAGGAATCACACATTTGTCACACACACAATAGGAATGTGGAATTCATAGGAGATGGGAGTTACATGCAAAATCCTCCACTCATCTCTACTTAAGAGATGCCTCTCACACACTTGAAAAATAATCTTCTCCATTCTCTCATTTCTTCTCACATTCTCTTCTTGCTCTCATTCTTTAGGCTTTGTGTCATATTCTTATTATTCACAAGGAGTTTTTTCTTGCTTTTCCCCTTTCAAATACTTGTGTTCTTGCCTTGGTTCTTGGAGCATTTTGGTGAGCTTGTGTTTGATCTATTGAAGAAAACTCTCTCTCTTTCTCTCTTAGTGTTTGGTAAATCTCTTCCATTGCATACTCTCTTGGATTCTTTCCTTACCTTTTCATTTTACTCTATGCATCCTAACACGCTTAGACATTATGGAGATGTGAGCCCGGAATGCCGTTCTGGAAATGTTGTTTTGAAAATGACCGAGAGAGCATGGAACTCTAGATGGTATCTCCTTGCTGAAAATTTTAAATTTGAAAGGTCAAGGGAGGACAAGATTCATTTTTACCATCTAGGTTGAAGTCCGTTTTCAAATCGAAGGTGCGCTTGGACGTTTCGAAGACGTGAGCCCAGAATGTCGTTTTAGGAATGTTGTTGCAGGAATGTGGTTGTAGAAATACAGTTTTGGAATTTTCAAAACTTCCTGAAACTTAATGAAACCTTATCAGCTCACTTAGGCACCACGAAAAAATCCAAAATCCACAAGAAACCTATCCCTGAAGCCAAAAATGAAGGGAAAAGAAGAACCAAGCAAGTGGGGAGGCAAAGCCCAAAAAACCCAAGACTTAGCAATTTTTTATTTTAGGGGCAAAATATGGTCAGCCAAAAATGAGACTTTGAAGGGCACGTTGACCGACTAAGACACCAAAATGAGGGGCACACAAAATGAGATGGTAGAAAAGAAGCCTGCCAAGAGCAAAAAAAAAAAGGGTCCCTGCCTATGGCGGGGCATGTGTGCAAAATATGCACAATAGTTTTCAAAAGTCCGATGCTCTAAAACTTGAATTGAGCTTATGATGATAAAAAAGGTGTTCTGCACAAGGTTCAAAGTCATGAAGATTCTTTGTTGTGTCATTCAACCACCCATATCATTGTTTCTTCGGCTGCATCTTTCAATGATGTTTAGGAACCTTTCCACTCTATTGCTGCTCTAGCTACATCTTTCAGCAATGCTCCAGAACCTTTCCACTCTGTTGCTACTCCAGCTGCATCTTTCAGCGATGCTCCAAAACCTTTCCACTCCGTTGCTGCTCTGGATGCATCTTATAATGATGCTCTAGAATTTTCCATTACATTCTTGTTTCAATCACACCTTAATCAATGCTCCAAAACTTATGCACTCGTTCAATCGCATTGACCAAAATATGTGCTCATAAACTTGTTTGGTTATCCTCTGCCACCTTTTTTGAAATTTTCAAATTTTCATGATTCTTCCACCAAATATCCGATACATCTGTCTTTTTATGTTTGCTCTAATTATAGGTAAGCCACTGAACTCTGTACTCCTCATTGACAGCTCTGTCACCCATAGAATTTTGCACCATATCATAATAACTCCATCATCATTTCAACTAATGCCTTCACATCATCTTGTGAAATCTCTAAGGATTAAGATCTTCGAGCGATCATGAAATGAGAGTAAGTATTAATTTTTACTTTAAATAGGTAGTTATTTTCAAATAAAGAATAATAAATTGGCACGAACCTCACTTTTGAATTAGTAATTCATGCCACCCGGTGATCAATCACTTGTACGACAAGCCTCTTGCAAACCTCCATGCAAATTAGAAATCATTGAAGCATACGCTGCAAATAAAACAAATAAGTAATTCTAGAAACAATATTTTCAAAAAGAACCTGTGTGAGAGCTTTCTGTTGGAACTGAATTACTTGCAGTGTACAAAACTAGAAAATGGGGGGTGAAAAAAGAAAGGCAGAGCCAGATTCAACGAAAAAAATTACTGGGGTTGAGTAGCATCTCCAGATTGTTCGAGGAAGCAGGGTGGCTAGACTTCATCAGGAAATTTGAAGGCCATAATGAAAACCTGGTAATATCCTTTGCAGAGAACTACACCAATGGAAAAGCAGTACTTCAAGGGAAGCATTTCAAGGTAAGCTCTAAGATTATTTCTCGCTTATCTGGATTAGAGCATAAAGGCATAAATATTAAGGAAAACTCTCAAGTAGCGTACCGGAAATTAACTGAATTATTTGTTAGAGAAGGAGACCCATACCCAATGGTGGTAGTGAGTACCAGGGGGCAAAACAAGGGGTTCCAGAGAACCTCCATAGTAGAACCCTAGGGTACTATTATCGCATGGATAATTAAGTACTTTACTTGTGAAGGTCAGCTTACCATAGTTGTAGGGCCTGCCTTTCATATGTTGAATCATCTATGTCATGGAAAGGAGGACCCAACCCTTAGGGTTAATATGCCAGAATTCTTATTTGATTCCTTAAATAATTCCATGGAAAGGTATAAAATAGGGTTTGGTCCCTTGAAACACCATGGGTTAATTCAGCTCATCTGTAAGTATCATTTCCATAGGAAATCCAAGGGGAAATGGGAGAAATTTATAGAGAAAATACAGAAGCCTACAATATCAAGAACCATAGAATTGGGGGAATCATCCCAAAAGGTTATTCCATCATCTGGAGCAACCTCCCCCAAGTGCTCTCAAGCTCTGGAAGCTCTTAATCCCACTAGTCCTAGTGTAGATTTCCCAGAACCTTGTGGTGATAAATTTCAAACCCCTGACATGCAAGAATAGATTCATGTTGTTTATTTTGACACGAGCAAACCAAGGAAGAAGAGAGTAAGGAAAAACCCAACACCTATCATTTTACAGGAATCACCTCCACTTAGAAGAAGTAAACGGTTGGCTTCTAAAATCTCTGGAACCCCAATATAGAGTGAGGAGGGAAGATCAAGAAAGAAGAAGCCTAAGCAGCTACAAGAACCCATAGAAATTTCAGAACAAGCCAGTGGAGATGAAACACCCCTTAATAGGGAGAATTCAGGTGAAGTATTTCCCTTTCACTCTACACATGTAGAGAAAATTTTCAATGATGGAACATAGAATAGAGAGCCTATAGGGGATTGCAGTGTGCTAGAACATTTGTCACCTAGTGTGGATAGAATTATTGAAACAATTGAAACCCATTGTGCTAGTATTGAATTAGAAAAATATAAACTAGAAATTGCTGATTTGTAGAGGCAATTTTTAGAAAATAATGGGTTTATAGAATTGCAAAAAGAGGATTCAGCTATACAAACTGTTATAATAAGTAAAAAGGATCAGGAAATAAAATATTTGAAACTACAATTGCAAGACAAAGATTCAAATATCTATAAGTTGCAAGAATAGGTACAACAACAATGTGAAAAGCATAAAAGCTATAGTGCCAATATTACACAAAAAAATGTGGAAATAGGAAAAATAAAATAGAATTTCATGCTCATGCTTTTAGCTTTCGAGGAAGACAAGAAAATAAAAATTGAGTTAAACACTTCTATTAGCAGAATAGTTGAACTAGAAGAGGATCTGAAGGAGTGCACTGTGAAACCCCAAACTGAGTCCAAAGCAATTCAAATAGAGCCAGTTGTAAATAATTGGTTCCAGGTCAGCATTCTGCCTCTACTAACAAAATGGATGGAACATTGTTACTTCCTCAAAAATGTACAAACTAAAAATCATAGGCTCAAGAAAAAGTGGTGCTTCTAAAGGAGTCATTTCACAAAGCCTAACGAGGGAAGCAAGATGCCTATCAACTTATGGATTGTTTGCTAAATTATAGAAGGCCATCAAGAATGTAATCAATGTTTTCAAATGAACAATGGTTGCGATGGAAACTGTTCAGGATCTATAACGATCAACCTTATGAGCCTAATGACAAATATTTTGTAAAGATATTTGTAGAATCAAATCCTAAAGATCACGATTTACTTTGTGAATTATTTTTACATGATTTATTATTAGAGAATCATACAAATTTCTTTATTAATTTGTTTTTGGGAGAGGTAGAATTACGGGAATTTCTTTCAACTATGAGAAATCAAATCCATTGGCAAGAGAGAAAAAAATAATTTTTACAGGTAGAGAAAATAGTAGGTCTCCAGATCAAATCACCAAATTCAAGGCCTGGGGGGTTCAAAGCTTCATTTCTGTCTCTTTTGGTTAATGAAAAGATGAGGGAAAGGTATGACAACAACCTTAAGATGTGTTATGACAATTTCATAGCAAATGGACATAAATTAATTGGCAAAGCAACGCATGCCTGTGAGGAAAGGTTCACCCCTCTTCCATCTTATTTAAAGAAGAGAGAAGTTATTTCTCCTTTAAACATCAAATGGTCATTCAGAAGGGTTGATTCTCTAATTAAAATCATGAAAACACTCAGAAAAAAGTAGATAGGAATGAGATACAGCCCCCCCTTGCTACTAAATCCACCCCCAACTTTTAATAATTCCATAGATCAGAGTGATAGACTCTTTAAAGAGTGGAGGGAAAATGTGATGTTCCATAGAGGGTTTATTCATAACCCTGAAACTTTCAATGCATCAACCAGGGAAAATCATGATCTCAATACTCTTTATGAAAAATGGAATAAATCTCAAGGATTTAACAATGGAGCAGGACGACCTTCCAGGAAGTAGGTAGGGGAGGAAATGATGAGGTGAGAAAAACCTCACCATTATAAAATCTGGAAAGCTCATTCTTGCTAATTCAATCCTAACCCTGTGCCAATTTATTAAACTTTAGAAGAAGTAATTACTTATTTTTAGAAAAATTATGCTTTCTTTCTTTCTTTTAATCAATTGAGGAAATTGTCCAAAGCAGGTTTAGTGGGTTGATTTGAGTGTTGTTGTAGGGATTAGCAGGTCATCATGCAGCTGTTGCAAAAGTTAGCTAGCATGTTCCTCAAAGTAATTTTGTGAACCCACTCCTTGAAGCCTGGATGATGCACCGAAGATTCAACTTTAGTTCTTTTAATTTGATTGTTTAAAACTTTATGGCTCTTCTTGAGCCTTCTGCATGTTTTAATAAGCTTTAAAGACATCAAGTCAGTTTTAGTTAAGAAAGACTTTTTCAATGGCTATCCATGCCATCATAAATTTAGGATCTAGTTGGGAAGTTATCTATAAAGTTGTAATCTCATAAGTAATAAAACAGTTAGAGAAAAAGTATCGTTATGTTGTTTACATGGATTTATAAATTACTGTTGCAGTGAGTTATCTGGTTTCTATTTTTTTGTAACTGCAAAATGCAATGATGGAGACTGTATTTTGTAAAAGGATTTGAAAATCTATATTTTATGTGAGTTAAGGATGAGGAAGTAGCCCACGAGCTGGCCACTCAAGGGGATTTAACCTAGATAGATAAGTATTTTGTTAATTAAGTTATTTTCTTTGTTTAAGATAAATTGTTGCTCAGTAGAAAATAGAAAATTGTTGAAGAGTTTAGTTAAGTTGTTCCACAGCACCATTTTCTTTAATTTGTATAAGTCTCTCTTCTGTAGTTGATAATATTTCTTTGCTATTAAAAATATGCTTAATTGTTTGCTTCATTGATTTTCTGCTTCCATAGTTTACTAGTTATTTAGTTTACTTGTTTCTATGCTTTCTAGTTTAGTAGTAATGTTTTCTAGATTACTTGTCTTGTGTTTGTTCTTTTAATTTAGCTTTCCTTGATTTTCTTAGAATAAGATCATTTTCAAAGTTAAGTAGTAATGGATTTGGTTTAATCTCACCTCTGTAGTTTAAAAGAAAAATTGAAAATATAAAATGAGTTGTTTGAATCATCTCCTTTTGTAAACTACCTTGGACACTACCCGATCGACAATTGACATTCAATTATTCTAAAGTAATAGGTCCTAAGGACAGCCTATCACATAGGACCAATACAAAATAAATACAAATCACATTACTGTAGCACATTCAGAACATGCACAATTTCATCTTCACTATTTATTGATTTTCTCAAAAGAACTTGATAAATCATCATAAAAGCACACTCGCAACACCATAAAGATAGCTTTATGTACTCACAACATCTCTATAATATCTCAATCATACATGTACCACCTGTAATCACTTGATTCCTTTCACAACAACAAATTGTACTATGTTTGACATCAATAACAACATTAATGACCACACCACCATACTCATTCATACTTGCAACAATCTCCCCCTTTGTCATTGATGGCAGCACATGATGTGAAAAACCATCGAAGATAACATACACACTCTCATTCTTTTTTTTCTGATTATACAACATACACAAATTTCCCGCACTGTCTTCTCCTTGCAGGATTATCTCTCCCTTTCATATTTTTGAGATATAGATGATATTTTTCACATGATTCTTTCTCCCCCTTTGACATCAATGGCAAAGAAAAGTTTTTACATGATTCTTCACCCATAAATTTCTAATCACTCCACCTTAGGAGTGTACCCATGACAACACACATATCATGCAACAACAATGATACTCTCTACTCCCCCTAAGGAGTAGAACCCAATCATCAGTCTAGATAGATGATGAATCTATAGATCCACTGGACTGATGCACCTCTATGTGAATCTAATTCAAAGAAGGAGGGGTTCCCCAAATTCTCCCTAAGATACTCAAAAGTATCTTTAGGAAGATCCTTAATAAATATATCTATAATCCAATCCTTTGTAGGTGCATATTCAAGCCTGACTTCATTCTCCCAACACCTTCTCCCTTAAGAAATTATATCTAATAGATATATGCTTTGTCCTTGAATGCATTACCAAATTTTTTGAAATATTTATTGCACTTGAATTATCATAGAATATAGGGATAGGCTCATCACACATCACACCTATATCCTTCAATTTTTTCTTCATCCATAATACTTTTGTACAAACATATGTTTCTGCAATATACTTAGCCTCTATAGTGTATAAAGAAACTGAATCTGCTTTCTTGCTTAGCCATGAAATTAACCTACATCCAAGAAAGAATGCACCACTTGTACTCTTCTAGTCATCTACACAACTAGCCCAATCTGCATCAGTGTAAGCACTGAAAGTGAAATCAATATCCCTAGGATACCATAGGCTATAATCTAGAGTTCCTTTTAGATATCTGAATATCCTCTTCACAGCTATGACATGAGTTTCTTTAGTTTTTTCTTGAAATCTAGAAACCAAGAATACTAAATGCATGGTATTCGGTCTAGTAGCAATAAGATATAACAATCCACTAATCATAGATCTATGCATGCTATGATTAACTTTAGAAGAATCATCATCCTTACTTAGTTTGCATCTAGTCACCATAGGGGTACATACTAGTTTGGAATCATCCATTCCAAACTTATTTAGCAATTCTTTAACATACTTTGATTGTGAAATGAATATTGCCTTATCAATTTTATTCACCTGAAGTCCAAGAAAGAAGTTCAACTCACCAATCATGGTCATCTCAAACTCCTTTTTCATCTCCTATACAAATTTCTTGCACATATCCTTATTAACTTCGAAGATAATATCATCAACATACACAAACACTATCAAAATTATATTTCCTTCAACTTTGAAATAGAGATTACTATCTATGGAGCTTTTTTTGAACCTTTGATGTGTCAAATATTTGTCCAACCTTGCATACCATTCTCTGGGAACCTATTTAAGTCCATATAGTTCCTTTTTCAACTTACAAAGAATATCTAGTTTATCTAATAACTCAAATCCCTCTGGTTTTTCTATGTAGACCTCTTCTTCTAATTCTCCATTAAGGAATGTAGACTTGACATCCATATGGTATACCTTGAAATCTTTGTGAGTAGAAAATGCCAAAAAAATCTGAATGGCGTCCAATCTTGCCACCGGAGAAAATGTATCCTCAAAGTATATTCCTTAAACATTTTAATAACCTTTGCACACAAGTCTTGCTTTGTTTCTTACTATTTCACCATATTCATTCAGCTTATTCCTGAATACCCATTTTGTACCAATTACATTCTTGTTTACCGGTCTAGGAACCAATTCCCATGTCTGATTTTTCTCTATCGGCTGTAATTCTTCTTTCATGGATCTAACCCAATTTTCATATATGCATATTTCACACACTATTTTAGGTTCTATCTTGTAAATTAGGTGCAAATTTACTTTAGATGCAACCACTTTTCTTCTTGTTGTTACACCTTTTCCTTTGTCTTTAATTATTTGTTCTTCTGGAATTTTTTTTTGTACATATTTTGGTGTCTTAGGAGTAGGTTCTGGACCTTCTCCTTCTCTAATTTTTTATTCTTCTTCCTTATACTCTTCTTGTACTTGTTTTTAGATAGGTTCATTTGGTTCAAATCCACTTATTTCAACTGGTTTGTGCATAGCTTCATCAACTTTTACATTTTCACTTTCAACTATCTTTCTCAATATTTTATTGTAGCATCTATATGACTTGCTATTGGTTGAATAAACAAGGAAAATACCTTCATCACATCTTGCATAAAACTTTCCAATGTTCTCATCATCTCTTTTAATATAACATTTGTTTCCAAACACCTAAAAGTACTTAATATTAGGAATCTTGCTAGTCCACAGTTCATAAGGAGTCTTTGTGTTGTTACCTCTGATTTGAACTCAATTAAGAATATAAACAACAGTGTGAATTTATTCTCTCTAGTATAAATTAGTACATTTTCCTCTTTCATCATATTCCTTGTAGCCTCTTGAATAGTTTGGTTCTTCCTCTCTACAACTCCATTTTGTTGAGGAGTTCTAGGAGTAGAAAAATGTCTCTTTATACCATGATCTTCACAAAATGTATTAAACTCATTGGAAGTGAATTTTCCACCTCTGTCAAACCTTAAATATTTGATTCTTAGGTTCACTTCATTCCCCACCCTAGCCTTGAACAATTTGAATCTATCTAGAGATTGAGTTTTCTCCCTATGAAAAGTAACCCATGTCATTCTAGAATAATCATCAATCAAAAGAATAAAATACATGTCACCATTAAAACTTCTTGTTCTTGTGGGACCATAGATGTCTGTATGAATCAATTCTAGAATCGTGGTATTTGATTGTTCTTTTACTTTAAAACTAGATCTTGTATGTTTTCCCAATTGACAACTCCTGGAAATAGTATTGGTAGGCTTTGTGATTTTAGTTAGATACCTAACAACTTCTCTTGAAATAATTCTGATCAGATTGTCAAATTTTACATGTCCCAGCCTTTGGTTCCATAGCCAACTTTCATTAACTTGAAACACAAAAAACTGACCATCAAGACTCTTAAGCTGATAATTTTTTCCATATGTTCTTCCTACAACTACCATAGTTCTAGACCCTTTTCTGATCTCACAAGTATTATCCTGGAACACAAGTTTAAATCCTTTGCTACACATTTTTCCAACATGATGGAAATCTTGAAAAAATCATGACTACTTGACTAATTTGATCAATTTCAATCAGCCTCAATATGTTTGGACTTAGGGTTTTTAATGTTTCCTAGGGATTTCACTACCAAAATTTCATCCTAGAAACCCTTGTTCTTGCATATTTTCCCAAGTTCTAATTTATTGTTGACCTGTTGTTGCCAGTTTCTAGTCATTATAAAATATCTTATGTAGTCTAATCCTATGAAGTTACTAGCCCCTCATGCCTAGTTCTGAAAATATTTTATTTTTATAAGGTTGATCAATTGGCCTTATTTGGCCTTTATATCCTTTGAAAATATTGTATCTTAATTCCTTGAGGCCTTTTATACATCATCCTAGATGGTACCCTTCTTAAAACAACTTGTGAGCATGTGCTTAATTGTTTCCACTTAAGTCTCGTCAGACACTTCCTTTTATTGCTCATCGCTCATAGTTTTATGTATACAAATGTCAATTGGAGATGATTGACGATCTTTGTTTCCATGGTTTTGTGCATTATGGATGGCTTTGTCAACCTCTAATGAGAATTAGTGATCTGTGATGTGATTGTTTCTCTGAAGTTTTTGTTTATCACTAATTGATTTTGAGCTTTGTGTATTGAATCAACAATCAACGATGACCTCTGGGATTTTATTTCCATCACTCATCATGGATGTATATGTGATCATCTTGCTCAAAATAAGCGATGGTATATGGGAAGATTTTCTTCTGTTTCTTGCATAGCAGATAGTATATTTGAGTTTCAAAATGGTGATGTGTGATATGTAGGCTATTATCAGAATCGTTGGCTTCCCTCACATTACTAATTTCATTTGTTTCATGATGAGAATTAGTGATGCACGATTGAACCCAAATCTTATTGTCTCTTCTTTTATCTCTCATTGTGGATCTTCTCTAGGTTTAGAATTTCAAATGGGTGATGAGTGATGAGGTTTTTTTAAGGTTCTCCTTCACTGATCCGATGAATTCCCAAGAGCGATGTGTTTGGTGCCTCAGTATTTAATGTAGATGTGTGTGGCTTGATATGGTTTGATAACCTATTTCAAAGAGTATCACTGATGTGATGTGAATTTTTAAATCCAAATCAGCGACATGTGACATGATGAAGATTACCAAAATGATGCAGTGATCTAGTGGTCCAGATTTCATCATGTCGATGTTGTTTTCATTTTTTGAACCCTAGAGGGGTGGTATGAGCCCACGATGTGTGATGAGTTGTGTCAAAGAATATTCAATTCAAATATTGGCTTTGTGTGCCTTGTCGATATAAATGGAAAGGTACGGATCAGGCTACCAATGCATGTTAATCATTAGATCACAGATAGCTAATGAAGATTAAGGTAAAACATCGTAGTATTTGAGGTGGCATTACTTCTTTCTAGGAACAAGTTGCAAAGGCAAAAATGATGTTTGAGGCCTCCATTCATGATGTTTTAAATTAGTAAAAATCAATGGCTCATATTCAAAGCTGAGTTGCTAAGTTATCAACTCACTCACACAAGGATTTCTTCAATCATTAATTTCTTCATGCTCCAAATTTTCTATTTAATGTATGATTGTTTGATGTTTAATCTCACCATTTTTAGTCTACAAAAAATTTGAGGTGTGAGTCATTGGAATAAGTGTGCGAGTGATAGGTGCTCAAGTGTTGAGGAATTGATGTGTTATTCTAGGTAAGTTGGTATTCATATGAGCTCTCTGTAATACATGTTCTATTTTTTCTAAGAATTTCATATTTTTGGGATTGGTTGTAGTTTTTGGGGCTTGTGGGTGTGCTTCTCTGCAAATCTGGTTCAGAATTTTGTAAGTTGTTCAAGTTTTCTACTCAATTTAAACTTGCTATATTTTTCTTGTGTTTTGAAAAATGTGAAATTCTGGTGTGCTAACTCGACCTACTAGGAGGTCTAGTTGTCTTAATGTTTTTGAGTTTCATGAGGATTTTCCTACTACTGAACAGGAGATTCTTGAGACTCTTGTGACTCCAAAGGGTAAAAGGAGTGCCCATGGTCGAAAGAAGAATACAATTGTCCAAAGTACCTACAACTTATGAAACATGAACATTTTAGAACAATTGGTCAATTTTAAAGGAAAGGAGATGATTGTGCCTACAAGGAAGGCCATGAAAGAAAGGGACAAGTGTCCAAAGGCCTGCCTGGGGAAACATAATTCTCCCATTATGCTATGTGATAAAATTTTGGATGATGGAGATGACATTGACTCAAGGTACGACCAATACCTGCTCTCTCTGGTGACGTATGATGATTCTAATAAGGATATGCTGATGGTTCCTCCAATCGCATCACAAACAAGGAGTGGACGATCATACTCTAATTTTGAAGAATCAGAGTAATGTATCATCCTTGTTTTTGTTTTTGATGACACCATTGCCACAATAATATGTTTTCTCTTTTCAAGGTGTCCATAGTTTTGGACTTTTACTCTTCATGCTAATGTGGAAGTCTTCCAACTGGTATGTTGGAAAACCTTTTTGTTTGATGTGGAAACCACAATGGTGACTAGCTCTACCCTATGGTGATTTGGCTACCGCCCCTCGACAACTTATGTAGAATTTTGTCTTTTTGCTTCCCCCTATTTTATAAATGATTGTACATAACTATCTAGGGAATCTCTCAAATTATGTTGAAATTGTTTTGAAATGTAATCATAATTTAGCCAGATTCTTGTTGCTCCCCTAATCTATAAAGGGGATTTCAAGGCTAATTACAGAGGAGTTCAAGGAGTTCAAGTTTTGGAGTCTTAGAATGGTCTAGGTAAAAATTCTAAGCTTAGAAGAGGAGCATAATGTAAATAGATAGATTAATGGGTACACCGGGAACCATTTTTGGGTATAAATTTGTGATGTAATTATCTTAAAAGAGTTTTATAGTAATACTAGTAATAGAAAATATCAATTTAAAGTATGTGTTCTCCTATGTAATTTCTTTTTAGATTATGAATGGAATTGTTAATGGTAGTTTCATTTGTCTTTTGTTGTTTAAATTGAATGAATGATTTTACTTATACTTGAATTCAATGGGTTGATTAAATGCTACAATAAGGTCATGGGTTTGTGAGGAAATGATATAGGATTTTGTAAGAAACCATGTTTTGAATCATCAGATAGATCTAGACTAGATTGCAGAATTGAATGCTTAATTTTTACAATGATTATTCCAAGTTAATAACATCAAAATTAACTTATGGAAATAATTAAAATGACAAGGTGATAACAACAGAATGAGAGAAAAGAATGGAGAAAGAGATGCAAACAGCGTTTGATTACGGAGTTCGCCACAAACGTGACTACGTCTCCGGGTCCACTCCAATAGAGAGAACGATCCGATTAATCTCCAAATCAATTACAAAATTGCACCAAGACCATTTCTTCTAGCACTTCGGCAGCATAACAATACTCCAATGTACAAAAATGGCTTGAAAAATCTCCAGCACCTCTCTTCGTATCACCTGTTTCAATACTTCATCACCTGAAAAAAAAACTTAACTCCACTCTCACCTCACACCCCTTTTTATACATAAAAATAAGCCAAATAAGGCTTAACCACCAAATTAAATGTCTAACTCCCTTACCAACTCGTACAGGGATTATTTGTATTTTTATCAATCTTTTTGTTGAGAGTTTTAAGTGGGTTTTTTTTGGGTTATGGCTTGAAATGCCTTTTGGTTAAGGCTCGGCCAACAAAACATTAAGAAAACTAAATGAACTCCCATTATATCCTAGGAGCTATTGGTGGTCTATCGGTGAGCAATCAATTTACTCGTTGCGAGGTCGGGGGTTCCAACCTCCGCCGGCCATTTTAAAACTAATACCAAACATTTAAACAATAAAAACAACCGCTGTCCAAATATAGTAAAAACACCGGCCGCGGGTGCAACGGCTAATGGCCCGACTCACCGAGCGGAGGTTGTGGGTTCAAACCCGTCCAAAACTTTTACCAGTCTGTTTAACAAACACATCCGCCGATCAGAGGACACGTGTCATCCTTTAATTCGCCGAACAATCCGATGTGTATGCCGACCAGGTGCTGATTGTGTTGCCGACAATGCCGCCATGTGTCCGATGACATCCTGCCAACTCAGATGCTGACTGTTCCTACCACGTATCTGCTGACTGGATTACGAATGACACGTGTCAATGCATGATTTGTTGACCTTGCTGACGTCACCTGCCACATCATCGTGTACGGACCGTATAGAGTGCCACGTGTTAACTTCCGATTGGTCTATTTCAAATTTCATACCGCATGCTGACATCATCTATACGGATGATGACATCATCACTGTACCTTCAAGTCCACCAAGTCAACCTGAAACTTTGACCAGATGTATCTTGAGCATACGATGTCGGATTTCGACAAAACGAACGTTGTCAGAATCGTCTTGACGAGCTCTTTGTGATGACGCCAACTTTGACAACTTTTGACGACATCATTTTTTTCACTTCCTGGACGCCCCTTAATCCTAGTTTGACCCAAGGTTTGACTGGCTATAACTTGCACAAACGGACTCCTTTTCGCTCCATTCGAGTTGCGTTGGAATCAGGACGTCGAGCTCTTTCTGATGGTGCTAATTCTGGAGAGAAATGAGACACTTCAATTTCCACTGAAAATATCCACCGGATCATATCAGTGAGTTGAATTCTATAAGGTAGTATGCCAATGGCCCATAGATTATTTGGTTCAATTGTTAGTGTATTAATAGTTAATTGTAGAATGAATCCATTGTCCCATGAAGGAAGCATTGGTATCTTCATTAGTTTATCTTGGAGGAAATTTAGTTTAGTCACACATCTAGTCTAAGGCTTAAAATAAGGAACAAATAAAAATAAACACCGTTTGTTGAATATCTTAATCTGAAGTATCATTTGGTTCCTAGCTATAGATAGTTTTTATTTGAAGGTTTTTCAAGCCTTTAGTGAATTTTATCTATGTGCATTTAAGAGTAATTAATTTGTGTATGGAAGTGATCTTAATTGAATGAGTATCTTAGGAGTACAAATAGGATTACCCTCTTGGGTTTCACAGAGCTCGAAGAGTAGAAGTAAGGACTCTTAAATCCTTGCTTTTATGTTGGCCAATCCTTATCATTATTAATAATTAAACCTTGGAAAGTTCATAGGTAAGGGATGAGATCAAGTTTGGTTCATAAAAAATCACCAACACAATGCTTAAGAGATTATACCTTAAGTCCTTAACATAGTAGACATCATCAGTATTGTGTTTTCCATCAAAAATAATTGTTCCTTTTCCAACAATATTTGCACCAAAATCATCTCCAAACATAACTAGTCCTCCATCATACTTTTCAATTTTAGTAAACTTAATTTTGTCTCCAATCATATGATTTGAACAACCATTGTCAATTACCCAATAATCTTCATCTTGTCTAGCATGAAAGGCAGTAACTAGAGTACATTATATCTCATCCTTCTTGTTTTCCAAACCACATTCCCTTGTGCATATTCCATGGTTAGTAGACACATATTTATTCTCCAAGGCTAGAAACAAGAATTAATCTTTATCATCCCCAAAATCAGATTCATCATCAAAAATTCCAACATCTTCTCTACCATAATACAATTTCTTGAACTTTTTGTCTTTATTATCTCTGTTCGTTTTGTGTATGGCTCTATTTGAACATCTTGAAGCATAGTGACTAATATTTCCACAACTAAAACATTTACAAGGTAACATACCTTTGTACTTGTCGGTACCTTTCTTTAACTTGTAAAATTTTCTTCCAACTCCTTTGAACCTTCCCTATCCAAATCATCTTTTGTCTTAATGGCTTTGAAGGTTTTTTTTGCTTTCTCCTTTTCTTTTCTAAATTTCCTCATTTAAAATTTGGTCAAGGTTCCAAATAGTTGTTCTTTATTGAATATATTTGGATCATACACTTACTCAATAGTTGAGACCTTGTCACTATAAATCTCTGGTACGGTCATCAAAATATTATTTATTACATATTCATTTGTTAGAGTACCACCTTGATTTTTGACTTCATTTGTTGTAATATCAACCCTCTGAAAGTAGTTTGCAATGTCTTCACCTTCTTCCATTTTCAAGCTCTCATATCTATGCTTTACTGTTATCCTCTTTGATAATTTGACTCTATCATTTCCTTCATAGATATCTTTCAACTTTTCCCATACTTCATAAGCAGTGCTTAATGACATAAATTTTGTCTTCTCAGTCTTAGATAAAGCAGTATAGATTACATACCTTGCTTTTTCATTTTCCTCATAGGTATATATCTCATATACAGAAGAAGGACCGCTTGTTGGCTCAACATATTTTGTCTCAACAACTTTCGAAGTCTTGAAGCCAAGAGAGATTGGGTAATCTCTCATCTACACTTTCCAGTCACTGTAGTTACATCCATCAAACATAGTGATTGAAAATTTATGTGCCATTGGATATACCTCAAGTTGTTAATCTCTTATTTAAGGAACCAAAGCTATGATACCAATTATTGAACTATACAAGACAATTGAGAGGGGCGGGGGAGGGGGGGGTGAATCCATTGTATCTAATCATATTCGCTTCTGATCTTAATCAATTCCACATTCACTTTAATATGTTATTAAGTATAAGCATGAAATACAGATAGCAAAAAAAAATACCAGAGACACCAAATTTATGTAGAAAACCCTATAAGGGAAAAACCACGGTGAAGATTAACTCACAATATAATAGTAATTGAAAAATTGGATACAAAGAGGCTCACTACCAAAGGGCTCACCTCCCAAGATAGGATTCACTGTCGAGATAGGAGGCTCACTACCTAAAAATATAGAAACATGTAAAGAAGAATGTTGCATAGAGAACATTATCTCAATGCAATAGAAAATCCACCACAACAAATTCCACACATTCACAACTTTAATCAAAGAATTGTAGACATTATCAGCTCACTTCTTTTGGGAGTCTAACACATTGAAGTACTATTTCTTTAATTCACTTTTGCACATTCTTTCTTCTCACACTTGTCACTTACAAACCTTAAAATATTGCCTAGTATTTATACCATCTTCGATCTTAGAAAATTTCTCCAAGGTCAGCTACACATTCTTCATTTTACAAAATTCAAATTAGGTCGGTGACTCAACATTCCCACGGTGGATAAGAGTGAGAGTGGACCAAATAAATACTTAACCAGGACCCAAAACAACATATTGGATCAATCACACACCTCCTTAATTGATACTTATCCTTCACATAACGTGTAGATACTAGGCCAGTCAAACCTAATGAAAGCACCAATGAGAATTGAAGTACACACAATTGCAACAAGAGAATAACATGTTGATCACACAACATGCTTCACCATACACTACAATATCTCTTAGATTCCTTCAAATTCATCTGCATCAACTGCAACAATCTTCATACAAAGAACACTTTCACTCAGTCCACTCGAACTACATAGACACATATAGTAGCTCTAGAACTAGTCTTTCAGAGCACCAAACCATGAGAATTTTTTCCAAAACATAGATAACACCATTACAAGACTTCTTCTAGATCCATGAGATCTGAGAAAAACCATCAGAGGACTATGGAGTAGAAACATTTCTCCCAATCCATAGACAAGAAACTCTACCAAATTAGTTCACAAACCGGTGAACACAACTTTCACTCTTCACCAACCTAGAAGATATAATCTAGGATATATCACCCAAGGATGCCCATAAATAACACTATAGATCCACACAAGAAGAGGATCAACATAGAATAAGTGCAAAGCACATTCAAAATACAAACACAATTATATCTTCACTATTTATTAATTTTATCAAAAGAGCTTGATAACTCATCATATCAGGACACCTGTAACACCATAAAGATAGCTCCATGTAATCGTAACATATCTATAGTATCTCAACTATACATGTACCACCTACAATCACTTGATTCCTTTCACTACAACAACCTGTATTGTGATTACATCAATGACAACATTCATGAAAACACCACCATTCTCATTCATACTTACAATAGTAAGTACACCAAATATTGGGTCTCGGTGCAAGCATTTCTTACATTACCATTATGTCATGTTAGAGTTTCAGTTGTTCTATCCCAATTTTTAATTGTCTCATCTCCTTATTATCTATGTCTATTTCTTTTCTTGTCGAGATTGGTTTTCAATCCAGAATGAAAATGTAACTAGTTTCAAGTAGGTGTTAAAATGTCTCCCTTATAAAGCTATTCTAATTTATAGTATCACTCTAGATATGAACCATTCTATTTTCTATTTTTTGATTACTGGTTCTTCTAATCTTCTAGCAGCTTCTTTGGATCTTTTTTTGAATTCCTTTATTATTTCATCTTCATTTTGGGTAAGCTCTCGGAGATTACTAAATCCTTCTATAGGTAAGTAAGGAGTATCAAAGTTGGATAGAAAATCTTGTTTCACTACTTCTCATTCTTTGTCACTGTTAGGTTAATTTTTTTTGGTATCATTTTAAGGCATCATCACAAATTGATCTAGTAAATTCAAATAGTTTTGTATCATCTCTTGTTATATGTTTTATTTTCATCATAGAATCTAAGATTAAGATATGTTTTGCAGCTACATATGTATCTTTCCAAAACATTGGCACTTTCCTAGGAGTGTTCATTTATGGTTCTTCTTTTGATTTACTATTTGTATATCCTATGTTAAAGTTGTATCAACTCAAATTTTCTATATTGTTTTCTTCTCCTTGATATTCTCCTATGATTTGTTGTACTTCCTTCATAGAAATAATTCTTTCTTTTAATAGTATTAAGGGTGACTTGTGGTTTGGGTGTTGTGTTTATTCAAAGAGTCATTTCATTCTTGGATATATTTGTTGTCAACACAAGGGTAGACAACTAATATGGGGGGGTGAATCAGTTGTCATAGAAATTATACTTATTAAACTTATTCCTAGATTTGATAATTAAACATGAAAGAAAAAACTATCACCACATCAGAAACACACATAACACCAAGAGTTTTGTGTGGAAACCCTATTATGGGAAAAACCATGGTGGAGGTTAATCCAAAAGTTTATACTCTATTAAAATTATAGAAAATAGGGAATGCGCATGCATTCAGGCACACTACCTAGAGCTCACTACTCAAATACAAAGTAGGCTTACTGCCCAAATGAAGACATGTTGTCTTACAGTCACATTCAGATTAAATCCATCTAAAAGATCTTGAACTGAGAAAATAGCATCTGCTAATGCTTGATTATAGTTTCAGTTAAACACATGAACACTCTTTATTTTTCTCACTCTTCTTCACACTTTACTTCTGCATTTGAAAGATCTGAAATTTATTCACACATAGAACTCACATATCTTGCTTCTTGCATGTCTCAAATGATATAAAAAATTAGTTATATATTTCTGCATCTAAGGATAAAATTAGCTACATGTTGGCCTAATAAAATATAAAATGTGTACAAACTATCAGCCCAAATCAATAAAAAATTGTTAATGTGAATCAACCAAAGTTGGCCACAACATATTAGGGACCCAAAACATTATCTCTTGAGCACAAATCACCTTAAAAAAAATTCCTCAAAGATCCACAACACACTACAATCACCTTGTCGGCTAAGAACATGAAAAACATGAACACACAGAATAAAATCACCAATCGCAAGCACAACGATCGATGTGAACCAAAAAAATAGATAGAGAATGATCTAGAAACATCCACAAGCATCATGAAACACCATAGGGGCATTCGTAACAACTCAGATTACTAGAATCACATTATCTTATTTTAGGAACACCAACTATAGAAACGTAACAAATTTTGGAACACAAAAACTCATAACTTGATCAAATCTTCATGCGAACCTCTAAAATTTTTGGTGGATATACTAGATAGAATTGAAAAAAAACCCTTTAATCTACAACTTCTCACCATAAATAGACTAAAATTTCCATCATACTGATATTCATTGCATTACCGACACCCTGCAACATATTTTATTACAATTTTTTCAATATCCTCGACATATACAGTCTTAAAGACATTAATGATTATAGTGTTGGCATCAATGACAACCACATATCCAACAATCTCCCTCTTTGGCATTGATGGCAACACATGATGTGAAAAAATTCCATCAACGAAAATTTCTCCCTGCACTTTCTCCCCCTTAGGTTCTGACTCTTTTCTTCCATAACTCTTTTACAGATTTTCACATGACTCTTCTCCCTTTTCTTTTTAACTCTTCCATAGTTTTTCACATGAATCTTCTCCCTTTTATTTTTAACTCTTCCATAGTTTTTCACATGACTCTTCTCCCCCTTTGACATCAATGATAAAGGTACACATTATCTCTCTCCACACAAGCTTTGAACCACATATTTGAACAT
The DNA here is from genome assembly GCA_007115665.2 of Sequoiadendron giganteum. Classification (NCBI taxonomy): domain Eukaryota; kingdom Viridiplantae; phylum Streptophyta; class Pinopsida; order Cupressales; family Cupressaceae; genus Sequoiadendron; species Sequoiadendron giganteum. The sequence goes on along the minus strand of VCHN02000784.1, from coordinate 6,208 downwards.
CTGACTACTCCCCATGAGTAGTAGCCACCACAACATCAATCTAAATCACAAGATATAAATATTAAATTTACGGACTGATGCAAGTCATTGCATCTTAATTCTGATTAGGAGGGGTAATCACCTATAAGGTTCGAGAATTTTACTTACCAATCACAACCCATAATTTCCAAAATAATTTAATAGAAAAAAAATAATTATAAAAAGGCATGGAATAAGAGGAGTAATTAAATTAATTTCATCACTAAACTCAAATGGAATAACATACATCAATGAATCAAAGTAAACCAAAACAAGGTTGTACCTTCATTAGTTTTAGCCATGCAGGCTTACACATGAATTATCATCTCAGCAATACGTTTAAATTCAAAAACTATAATGCAATTAATGAAATAGAAAGATCATAAATGCAACCACAATAGAACCATAACACAAGAAATTTTAGGAATGGAAAACCCTCATAGGGATGAAAAACCACTTGTAAAACTGCCTCAGTAGCTTAATGAAATGTCTCACTGGCAGAGCCTTACTAGCTACAAAATCTCCATAGTTACAAGATGCCTCATAGACAGTGATCATACTGCCTCATGGACATGACCATCTATTACATATATCAAGATATCATGAATATGACAAATAACAAGGAGTAGATGGAAGTTCTTATACTAGTCACATAAGTCTACAAACAATATTTTCAAGTTTCACCGATGCATTATCCTTACATATAGAATTTATGGTAATGCCAAACTATCATCAATTTCTCCCAAGTATTTGCAAGTAAGACCATTCTACTTCTAATGAATTTTCCAATATCACACAAGTATGCAAAAATTCATAAGCCAATCACATAAAGCTTCATAGAATTAATCCTAAGCCTGTTAGTATGCACACCTGTCTATGCAATTATAACAAGAGTACTTACTTCTAAACACATTGGTTCATTGAGTTTCCAAGAATAGGATAATAATACTATAAAAGACTTAAGAAGGCATAGCTCATGTATGTATGAGAATACATATATAAGCTAATGAATATATATGAGTATACGTTATTATGCTCAAGATCAACTAAATGAAGGGATTCCTATTTTCTCCATATGTGCATGAAAAACCATAGTGCAGAGAAGAATTTTATCATATTCAAATCTTAAATTTTTGTCCTCCTCTATGAGTCTCATACCTATACTATTTTCCTTCAATGGGATATAATAAATATTATTTTTAAATTAAATATAATAACTTAATTGATTTCTTTACTATACAATATATGTATTCTTTCCAAAGTACTCTTGTAATCCTATACTTCGCTATTTGATTACATGAGAAATAAACTCTACATCAGGATTTACATCTCCCAATTGACTCGATTTGAACAATATTCTAACACTCTAATGACTAGTAGTAATTAAATGCACATATGTACCTTTATATTTGCACAAAAATAATTCAATAAGTTATTTCTAGTTTTAATTATTTACTAAAATTTATGCATTTGTGCACAAATGAAATACTTCAAAAACAGCATTGTATTTACATTTCTGAAAATAAAACTTGTGCATTCATGAATACACGTACAATTAAACACATAATATCATTCACAAGAAATGAATAATACCTATAGTTTTACCTTTCACCTTGTCTTGGTTTAGTCAACCTACTTCCATTTCAATGGCTTTCAGTAAATAAATTCAAATGTGTAGCTCTCTACTTGTTTCAAAATATCCAATAGGGCACTTCCAGATTAGATGGTTTAAAGATAACAGGCTTGCAATAATGAAAGAACTACATTTGAGTAGAAGTATATCCATTTAAAGAGAAGAAATAGACAATTATGTAGTTATCCAAAATGAGTAAGCGGATACAAAGATATATCATTTTAAAATAGAAAATTTACTCATTTTAAATCAGTTTTCTATCATCTATGCTTTTCATAATATATATTCTTACTTTCAAATAATATATTCTTAAATCAAATGAATATGAGGGTGATGGTGAGGATTGTGTAAATGATGAGGTAGATGATGACTCCTCCCTTCTTCTGGTCCTTCTTGACCTAGTTAGAGGTGGAAATTCTTGAAAATCTTCATCTCAAGGTGTAGATTTGGTTCTCCTTCTGAATCTCTCAGGAGAAATGGCATTCAAAAATTGATCTAGCTTGCTTATTTAGGCCCTCCTTCTAGCGCCAATTTGTTGATGATTTTTTCTACACAACAACAACTCAGACATAATATGATATTTTATCTCTCTTGAAAGGTCAATCTCTATTGGAAAAGAGATAACCTCAAGGTATCTAATGTCAGGTATTGGCAATGCAACAAAACAACTTAGTGATAAATGTGAAAATACTGGTAATCACAAGGGGACCATACAAAACAAATGCTAGAAATTTCAAAATTATTAGGTTTTTCACTAGAACGATACTCAAATTCCTAGATCTAACCCAGCTAATAAAAGAAATAGAAAAAGACAAGGGTTTTAGAAATCCTAAGATTGAAATTACTCCTAAGAACAACAATACTAATGATAAAATACTTGGAATGAACCAATCCTTCAAAAATAATTTCTGCTCAACCCAGATTTAATCTACAATCTTATAGAAATAGTGCAAACTTCTAAGGAATTAAACATTTTTAGAGCATAAACATTCATACAAGCCAACCCTTATTTTTCAATTGAAATGAATAAATAACCACAATTTAACTAAGAACATAAATATAAGGTATAGGTTGACGTTGCACAACAACCCAAAATCAAGAAGCTGACCAAAGTATGAACCAAAGATCACTACAACCCTCCAAGTATCAGATCACAAATACCATTAAATAACTTAATTCTAAACCTAAAATGCATTCAAATATTTCAAAGCAACTTTAAAAGATAGAATAAGAACCATGCAAGATAAATCAATCCGAGAGAGGCCACCAAAGCACAATGTCTTCACTTGTATTAAATCACCAATAATAGCAACAATTCAAGTATTATGTGTCACAACACTTGCTTCAAAATAAAACTAACTCCTAATTCTAGCTTTTTTCTCTATTGCTTAACTTTCTCCAAAAATCTAATCTTCTAGCCCTTACAAATGAGGCAAAATTCTATACTTATAGAGATTACACCATATCTTGACCCATTTATGGTTACAAGGAAGGTCGGCCCAAAACAGGTTAGCCAAGGATAAAAGCTAATAAAATATTCTATTAAATGCTTGAGACTCTTTCTAGGTCAGCCTGGGATCTCCAATATAACTCGGTCCAATGCATGTGAAGAACAAAAGAAGGAATAATGGGGAAGCACAAATTTTTGTGTAGCCCAACAATAAATGCCTTCCCCCTTGTCCTTATCTAGCCCCATTTTATCCTTTGCCTTAAGCAAAATTTACTCTAGGTCAGGCAAAGGTGGGATATTTAATACTTTGAATCTTCTATCAAGGGATTTAATTTCTTCCCTTGATTTCCTGACGACCTCATCCCACTCCACCTTTAGGGTTTGATATTTCTCCATGACTTCAACATATGTAGCCACGTCATCAAGTTGGTGCATAGTAATTGGACCACCATCAACCGAGGTATCAAACTCATGCCACCACTTCTTCAATTGTTCTAAGTTCAAATGCTTCGGTGCAAACCTCTTCCTCCCAGTCATAATCTCAAAAAAATGGAATACATTTTCCAGAAATATCCTTCAATGTACTCCCTATCTATTGCCCCTATTTTTGTACCTTCTTCAAAACCTTTTGATGATCTGTAATAATTCATACCATTCCCAGGGTTCTGAAACCTTTGAAGAAGGTAGGATCTCATCACTCACCAACGTCTTCTCCTTTCCTAATCTAATACCTCTACCATAACCTAAATGGGAGAGGGAGTCCTTTCATGTGCCCTTTCCCTTTCTGTAGGTATTTTCTCTTCATCTCTGACTGGTGAATCATCATAATATATCATGAAAGAGTGAAAAGTCCTACCAACCTCTGCATCCTTGGGCTCATATTGTACATCTTGTGAATCATCAAGAGGAGAGGCATCCTTTACTTCCCACTTGTTTACTCTTGGTCTTACCAGCAACTACCCTACTTGATTCAACCTACACTCAGAATGCCACAATAAATATCCATTATAGCATGAGAATCCAGGTTAGTCCATTATAAATAACATGCTCATTACTCAAAGAAGTTAAAACAACCATCAGAATTCCTAAGAATATCATTAAACATCACATCTTCAAAGTTCAGGATTTTCACCCCTTTGCAGAATTCAGGTCAGAAAGGAATTTTGGATCTGGGCTAGGTAGATTTTAGCATTGAAAACATAGAACACACCAAAGGGTCACTCAATCATCATCCAAGACTCAAGAAATTCTTGCACATATCCTTAAATTATTCAAATCAATCATGCAATGAAAAATGATTAACAATTAACTCATGTATTCCTTTAGTTCTTCATTCCTAACAAATCTTCGGGGAATTCCATCAAGGATGGAAATTCGTGAGACTTATAAAACTTGGCACATTTTTGGAAAATGAAGGGGCAATGATAGTTTGATAATTTCCTAGGACAATGGATTTTGATGAAGACAACCAAACCTTCATGTTTTGTGCATATTTTGAGAAAATGACCAAGTGATGGGAATTCAGAGAAATCCTAAAGTAAAGGAAATCTTTGAAGTCATCGAAATCTTGAAATCTTTGACTTTGTCAGGATTTCGCCCAAATTGATCGAACAATCAAAAATTTGGGAATTCAAGCTTGGTTTCACCCACTTCAAGTTGTCTCATCGATAAATTTAACTTCCTAACTCTTCCATGGGTGATCTAATAGCATGGTTAATAAACTCATTATCAAACCCTAGGGTTGATGATGAACATGCAATTACAAATTCATTCCATTATTGAAAATCCAAGAAAAATGAAACCACGCACAATACCATGCCTGAGAGGATTTAAAATTAGAAATGAAGGGCACAATCGGGTTATCAAATTATCAAGGAAGGTCACACCAATTTCAAAGGAGGCATCGAAAAGAAAAGGAAAAAACCCTAATTTAAACACAAACCACCATGACACAAAAATCCAAATCCAAAGCAAGCTCACAACACCTCATAGTAATTAACATCTATCAATTGAAAACTGAAGCCTCATAAACATACCATGAATGAAAGATAAAATCGAAATAGCAGCAGAAAATGACAATCTGATTCCTCAAGCGAATGTTGGAGATCACCAAACAGGCACCATTGAAGCCAAAAATTCATAGGTTCAATTTCCAACCAAGCCAAGCATTCAAGATCAAGCTCATCCAAATTCAAACAAAGAAAATGAAACCTGTTTCTAGCATAAAAATCACCTTGGACTTTATTAAACCCAATCTGTAGAACTCGTATGTGTAGCACAAATGCAATGAAAAGACAACTCAAAAGAGTCCAGGAATCCGAGGGGATGAAGGAATTTTGGAAAAATACAGAGGAGACGGAATTCCCTAAGGAGCTAAAATCTCCGAAAACATTGCAAAAAATAGCCTCTATTGGGTTTTCCAGGCAACTGGGGAAATCTACCAAAGGGATAAAATCCCGAGACTAGGTAAAAACCCAAATTTACCCAAAACTCATGATTTTTCAAAGTGTTTTTTCAGCAAGGGTGTTTTGCATAAACAAGATAAGCATTGAGGAACATTCCAAGGTGACCAAATCTCACAACCACATGACCAAAGTACCAAAGACAAAAATATCATGACCTTCAAAGACAAGTCCAAAAGGTAATGCGATAGAAAAGAGCCAAAAGACCAAGCAAAGAGGGTCCCTGCTTTCAGTGGGGTGTGTGTTCAAAAACTGCACAATAAATACCATAGGCCAAAATCAATTGTTCCCTTCAAGTACATAAAAATCCTTTTCAGAGCTATCACATGAGATTTTGTAGGATCAACTTGAAATATTGCAACAATGCATACGACATTCATGATACCAGGTCTAGTTTGAGTCAAATACAACAATCCACCAATCATCAATTTGTATCTAGTCTATTTTGTCTTAGGAAAATCATCATTTTGAATCAAATTACATCCAATCACCATAGGTGTACTAGCTAGCTTTGAATATTCCATACCAAATTTTTTTAGCAGTTCATTCACTTACTTGGACTGAGATATAAAGATCCCTTTATATAACTGAGTAATTTGCAATCCCAAAAATAATTTCATTTCTCCAATCATAGACATTTCAAAC
>VCHN02004198.1:0-12391 GCA_007115665.2 Sequoiadendron giganteum | reverse complement strand
AATTAGGGATTATAGTATTAGGGTTAAAGTTATGGTCAGGGTTACATTAATGAGAAAATGATGGTTTAGTTTCCAAGTAAGGGTTAGGATTAGGTTTATTGTCAGGGCTAGGGTTAAGGTCAGGGTATGAGTCAATCTTATGATTAGGGTTAGGGTTATGGTTGGATTAGGGATACGATGTTAGGTTTCAAGAAAAGGTCTAAATTTAAGATTAAGCCATAGTTGGCTATAATGAACATGAGAAAAAATGGATCTAATTTCCTTTTGTGGGAAAATAATCAATTATGACGTAAACTTAAATTTAGAGATTACCCTAAACTCTAACCATAACCATAAACCTAATCCCAAACCTAACCCTAATTGTAGTGTTTGAGGTTAGGCTCAAACACTATATAACCTAGCCTTATATAACCTAACACATAACCTAGCACTAGAAAAAAATTCTTCTCCCAAACAATCTCCTCTACTTCTATTCACACCTACTGGAGTTGCAACATTCAACATTGGTGCTTCAACCATTCATTCAAAGCTAAGAATTCCAATAAGAGATTTCAATGAACTAGAAGGGACAAGACTTACAACTTTCCAAGAAGAAATATCACATTTCAAATACATATTGATAGATGAAATGAGTTTCATTGGGGAGAGGTTGCTTGAAAACATAGATTCCAGGCTTCGACGAGCATTCCCAAAAAATAGTAACCAAAGTTTTGGAGGTGAGTTCTGGATCGAAATTGCTAACTTTGATAACTTTACATTACAATATTTTTTATTCAATTCTATTATAGTTCCTTCTATACAAATTCATACTTATCAATTTAATTAAATATTTTATATTCAGGCATATCTACATGATTTTAGTTGGAGACTTGTCACAATTACCTCCAGTAAATGACATGGCTCCATATGAAAGAAAAAGGTGAGAAAAGCTACTATGGGAAGAATTCAAAATGGTCATTACATTAAGTTGTGTTTTTTGACAAGATGGACAAAATGAAGAACAACAAATATTTCGTCAAATTCTAACAAACATTAAGGATGTCAATCCCACAATCGACGATTGGATGTTGCTTATGTCAAGAACAAATGCAAGAACCAACCCTTCAGAGAACGAAGAATTTGAAAGCAGTGTTCATTTGTAATATAATTAATGATTTAACAATATTATAATGATTTAACTAGCTTATATACCTTATATATAATCTATATAATATACGCCGATATTTATCATTTTCGAGGCGTATTTTTCTTTGCTTTTTGCTTTTTTGAATCTTAAGGTGAGTTGGGACAACAAGGTTCTAATGTCGAAGCCGAGTTACCCGGGGTAGCGTGGGCATAGCAGCATGGAGCATAAAGAAGTGTCGATTCATGGCAAGTCATGGCGAGTTAAGGTAGGTTGCAAGGGTAAGGCAACTCTACAAGGTGAGTTGGACTCATCAAGATGTTAGCCAGGTTAGGAAGAGTCTGCAAATCAAGGGAAGGTCCCTATGGGTTATTACTGGTGATGAGAAGTCAAAAATGGGGGAGTTAGCCCAGAGTACGGTGTCATCCTACTGATGTCTAGTATTTGGACTAATAACTTATATAGGGAGGTATGGTTGTTCAAGGAAAGGAGCACCATAGGGATGCAACCGGGTTGCACCGAGAGTCCATAGCCGAACACCAAATGGAAAGGGTGTTCTAGTACTCTTCCTTACAGGAGTGAAAAGAAGTAGCTCCCACCTTGAGTCCCATAGTGACTTAGGTGTTCATCATAGTCTTAGGAGCGAGGAAGTCTCGTTTTGCCCTAGCTATGAAGTGAGGGGTTTTGTGGTGAACCCAACATCCCAAACCCTGTGAATGCAATAATAGGGCCAACATGGGTTAGTTCCCAGAAATGTCATCGAGGGAGGTAGATGTTGGAAAGATTTTTTATTGACCATCGATCAATATCCATCAGTTGATCCTGACCGTTCCCCGCAATCCTGACTGCTATGAATGAACACGATTGCCAATAGTGGCCACTTCATTTTAGCTTATAAGGTAGCATGTCTTTTGGGGAGTCACATATCCCCAATCTTCAAAAAGGAAAGAAAAAATATCATCCTTAGGGTATTCCTTTCTATCCTTCTTTAAAACAAGACTATCAAGATTACCCTTCAACCTTCTTTTCTAGAACTCCCACACAACATTCTGGAGTAGAAGCATAGAAGTAACCTATGGATCACCTTATTACTAAAATTAAGCACATTATTGACTCTTTCCTCAAAATATTCTAGAATTTTCTCCAAATAATTTATATAATTGGTGTTATGGCCACAATGAGAACATAAATGCACAAGATCAAACTTATTGTCCACCTAAATTTCTTTACCCTTGACATCATCCATGGCCACCATATCATTTGTAGGGTCTAAATTCACATCATTTTCAGCCTCTCAATCATCCCCTATGTTAGAAGACTTAGTGTCATAAAGAACATTCAATCCTGAAAAAGGTTGACACCAAAATCATTGGAAAGAGAAACATCTTCCTCTTACATGAAGTCTTGAGAGTAACTGAACTCTTTGTTCCCACTATTTATGCAGCCATTGTCCTTGTGATCAACAAAGCCTTTGTTGTTAATTAGAAACAACTAATTCTACATTGGGTGTAGTGCTATGGGTAGTAGAAATTATGGCCACCAACCTATTAGATCTTCTTACAAGGTTCCCCTTAAAAGGTTTTCCTATAGCAATCTTATTATTAACAATAGCAACAATAAGAACCTTAGTCGTTGTTGCCCACAAGTGAGGACTAAAATTTAGGGTTTTTACTCTTAGTCTTGGAGATGGAAAAATCACTAGGAATGTCCACATGGATATGAGAGGCAACTTTCAATAGAGAACCAATGGCAAAAAGATTAGGGCAACCTAAGTCATCATAATCAGCCACAACTTTACCAAGCTCAAGATTTCCCTCCACCACTTTACTAGGCACATCATCAAATGTAATTTTTTGCTTGACAAGGAATGAGGAATGTTTGATAGGTTTTCTCTTACCCTTAGGAGGAGAGGGATCATGCAAATCACTAAGATTCCCACCTTTAGCTTTGATAAGAATAGGGATAGGGAATAGATTAATAGACTTTGAAATAAGAGAGCTAACAAAATTCTAAGAGAACATAGCAAGGTGGACTTATGGAGTCTAAAAATTAACCCCTCATGTAGAGGCATCACAAATTTATCCATTAAGACCTCCTTACCTAAACACTTAAGAGAACTTAGGACAAAATAAGGAAAAACAACAATCTTATTATGTTTAAGATGGTCATGTGAGAAATGGTAATGAAAAACACATTTAAAACTACCTTCAACACTGAATTACTTAATTGGAACTCTACTAAACTCATCATTCAAAACCATTCTATAATTCGATGAGTTCTCCCCTTTTCAAAATTTGGTTGATGGTTTCTGTGTCCATCATTTTTCCCTATTAATGACCTTCCTACCTTCAATATTCAACCTAGTAGCAGCTCTAATGGTTTCCTTTGAAACAAGATATCTAACACCGCCCACAATAACATTTTTATCCTTTTATGAAGCAACAAATTATTTTGAAAGGACTTGACCAGAGCAACATAGGGACTCAAAGTAGGGAGCAATTCTACCCTCTTAAAAAAATGTCATAGTATGGCATTATTTCTCACCTCCTTAGGGGATGTGAGTTTAGTGTGGCATCATATATCCCCTGTAGTATCTAAACCCTTGCAAAAAATATTAAACTAAGAAATATACATTTGGAACTTAGTAGGAAGAAAACACAAGCATTCACCTAAGAGAATAGGCTTCGCAAAAATTTGAGGCTTATTCACTATCATGCAAAACTAACCTGTTCATATGATCATACCATGGAGAAACCTCCCAACCATAAGTGACTTTATTGAAGTGAATATATCGTTATTTTTAAGTAAATGAATATTTATGGAAGCTTGGGCATAATAATTACAAGGACCAGAATTACCAATACTAACATTATCCAAGCAACCTGCAAGGGGTTCATAACAAGACTATTTAATGACATCAATTTGGTTGAAGGAAATAGCATCCATTTGAAGACTTCCTCAAACATAATCACAAGGGATAACAATACCCCTCTTGAGCCAAAGCAATATGATACATAGACACCAACAATTATCACTAGGTTAAAACTCAATACCCTTCCCCAAGCACCCATTAAATGACAATTTCATTATTTTCATTATTAAGGTTATTGATAATACTTTGAGAAGTAAAGCAACTTCGTATAGACTGATATGGCCCAATGACATTAGAAATATCATCTATGAAATCATATAATAATTCATTAATAGAAAAAGGAAAAGATAAAAGCCAACAACTAATTAAGCAAGGATCATATAGAGATGTCATATTAGGAAACCTCTAACAAATTCTATGGTGCAATGAGCCATAGTATTATTAAACTCACCTCAACAAAAAAGTGTTAGAAATGGGAAATCTTCCTTTGACGACATACCATTTAGGTTCCAATTCATAAGCTCATATGCATGCCCAAGTTTTTCCACTTTTTTAATCCATTTCCAAATGAGCAATTTTCCAAGCGTGAAGAATGAAAGAATAAACCAAAAAAACATGTATGATAGTAGAGGGAGTAGTTTATTTTGCATTGACTCTTCATTACAATTCAAAGTATCATGTATTCCTTCTCCCATAAAAGTTTTCATGGGAGGAAGGGGAGAATATTTCTAGTATTAGACACATCTAGCCTATCATGGCCATTTTTGTTAGAAGAAAAGAGTAAATGCCAATGCCAAATCCAACACCATTTCTCATAGTGACCCTTTGTTGGACAAGGAAACACCAATGTCAATATTCACTACTCCAATCAATGGCTTCTATCCTTCTTTTTTTCCAAGTATAGCTTGTAGGCCACCTCTATGACCACCCATCTCACTATCAACGTTGCCATCACTAGCCCAATTATTCAATGGTCATTTTTCTAATGACTCCTTTCTCACTCTCTTGGAAGACAAACGTGACATTATTTAGGATATTCAGTGCCTAGATATTTTTTGGAAAGCTTTAAGCTCAAATATATAGTGGCATAAAACTCAATGTTATAGGAAATCATTCTTAGCCAAGCCCAATTAGTTCAATTCCTATGCATAGAAGGGGGTTGATCATAAGGAAGTGTTGAGATTCCTAAGCATCTCTTTTACCTTTTAGGTATCTCCTTCCTCTTTAAGGAAACATATCATTTCTAGAGCTGAGAAAAATTATCATATTAAATTATGAAGCCCCTTTCTTTGGCAAGGAGATTCCATATGTGTTCAAAAATTCTTGTTGCACACATTTCCATTACTCATGTTGTTAACAACCTTGCAAATCCTCATATTTGAAGATTGAAAAAATCCAAAGGAATATTTTATGGCCTCCCTTTAACCAAGGAAAATGGTTTCACAAAGTATCCTAGGAGTTTTATTATTTCCTTCATGACTATAATAGGCTTGGCTTACTTTATATTCACTACTCTAAATGGCGCCATAATAGGCTTTGCTTGTTTTATATTCACTACTCTCAATGGTGCCATAATTTTAAATTTAATTAACATACTCTAAAACCTAACTAAACTAGGTTGTAGCTCGTCAAATTGGACAAGTGAAAGGTCAATACTAGTGTTGAGGAAGAGTTTGGAGGAGTGAAAACAAGGTCAATACCAGCGTCGACAAAGATTTTGGAGCTAAAACAAGGTCAATACCAGCAGCAAGGACGAGGTTGAGGGCACTCAGGGAAAATCGATGACCAAAGGACAATGAGTACTGTAAGTTCGGCACCCCCATTCTCTTTAACCTACACTTTTCATGCCTAGTTTCCAAAGATCTTCTCATACATTGGCCCCCCCAAATTCATAAAATGGTATAAGATAAGACGGAAAAATAAAATAGCTTAGTCTTTCACATTTTTATTGTGATTACTAGAGGCACATATACCAATTCTTCATAATAGAAGAATTTGATCATACTTTCCCAATGATGGCATTATGAGAAAACCTTAGGTTAACTGAATATTTCCTAGCTAAGTTCTTGAAATCATGTCCAACCGTATAAGAGAAGACCGCTGCTATGTGTACTTGGATAACATGGGGAAAGGCTCTTTGGGCTCTTTCATCAATCTACGTATTGTTAAATTTTAACACCTAAAAGTGAGAATGAAGAATCTTTCCTAGGATGGTGGCCAATTATGCTTCTCAACACCTAGATTACAAAATCCTTGTCAATACCATTGCCATCACAATTAAACCTATTTCTTGAGATATAGTCATAGAGGTAAACAAATTGGCTTTCTTGATAGTAGATACATTCTAGACAATTCAATCCTTGCATCGGAGATTGTTGAATGGGCCCAACAAACTACTCATGATGCCCTTACTATTAAGTTAAAAGTTTGACAAGGCATATGATTGTATCAAATGTCCTTTCATTTATAAAAGGCTCAAATGGATTTATTTTCAACCCTAAATTATTATCACACATTCAAAATTACAAAATACTAGTTAATGAAGAACCTTCATTTGAAGGTGATGTCGTCATGACCTTTGAACGAAGAACCTTCATTCAAAAATGATGCCATGTCAAGACTTTCAAATGAAGGTATTTTTTATTTTAAATATTTCATGTCCAAAATGTTTTATAAAAGGAACCTTGGCATGAAGGACCTTCAAATGAAGACCTTAATTCAAAGGTCCTTCATTAGAAGATCCTTCATATGAAGGTTCCTTTAATGCCATCCCATTATAGCTCTTAGAGTTGTTAGAGATATTTTTGTTTCGAAGTAGAGATTGGACCATCAAACAGTGTCACCATGACTCTACCAAGATATCCATCAAATTCATAAACCCTGACTTAACAACCACAAATTCAGAAGAAAATTTCCCCTGTCAGCCCTAGGGCATCAATTCAATGCCAAGTTTCTTGCTTTAAAATACCCCTAAATTCAATGAACCTCTATCATACCATGATGCAAACCAAGCCACCGAGTTACAGTTCCAAGATAGTGGGTGGATTGGTGGATGTCATTTCTATTTACCCCTCAAACCCTTACATAGGAAAAACAGGGCAGTCCCTGTAAATCTGGTAAAGACGTGCCACTCCAATCATGAAAATTCTTTACCAGTTCCTTAATCTTCCTACTCAAATCATTAGGTAAGGCTTGAAAACCCTACAGTGATTTTACAAAAACTTGAGTAGGCCTTAATGATTGGGGCCTGTTGTTTGCATCGAATCTAGAGGCCTTATACATAACATCTAGGTCATTGGCCCTAGGGATCCACTTCTCAACTAAAGGAAAAACTAATTCCTAATCCCTAGTAATGTTTCTTATTGAATCTAAGAATAAAGAATATAAAGAATAAATTGATGGTAATCTACCATCAACTCCCTAATTCAAATGCCTAAAAATTGTGTCTACAACTTCATTTTGCTTGGCAACTGCTCCCTTCTCACTTGCTTTTAGAGCTTCCTGTAGCTCTCTAATCCTATTAAGCATCTGCTATTTGGTGGGATCTACAGAGTACTCAACCTCCTCTTCAACTAGCTCTAATGAAGGAATAGGAGCAGGAGTCTGGATGGGGGACTCAGGGGTAGAAACAATTGGAGAAGTTGGAGGTACTGATCTTGATGTAGAACGTATGGCCAGGGTACCAGGAGCACTAGAAGACTCCCCCACATGTTTGTACTTCAACCTGTCTACCTCAGTTTGCAGCTCAACATTCCTTTGCTACATTCTACTATACTCTCCAATAATGGTGTTATACTTCTCCATCAAACTTTTCTTCTCAGCTTCTTCTATTTCAGCTATCTTTTGGGCCAATTTGGCCACATTTATAGTCAAGTTTGTAGCTTCTGTAGTTGAAGTTTCAGAAGCTCTTTTGATTATTAACCCTCCCCTTAGGTTTGGGCTAATATCAGTAACATAGGGCATGGACCAACCTAAACTTAGGAAGTAATAAAGTTAGGCAAAATATTTAACTCAATTTATAAAAAGGGGCCCGACCTAGACGAAACAATGAGACATAAGTCATTTTAATACCCACTCCAAAAAGGTAACGGCCGAATATATCTCACCCAAGCTTTTACATGGAACATTACGATTTTTATGAAAGCCAAGGTAAAACATACCCAACCTTAGGTTCCTCCCACACAATGTAACAAGCCACGACAAGGGAAAAACATAAATGGAATTCAAAGAACAAGATTTGAAACTCCATCAAATCCACCATGATGCACACCAATCCACCGAGTTACAGTTCCAAGATAGTGGGTGGATTGGTGGATGTCATTTCTATTTAGCCCTCAAACCCTTACACAAGCACAATAGGGCAGTCCCTGTATTTGATTGTTTAATCCCAAAAAATAGTGATTGAGCACTTCAAAACAAATGCAAATGAAAGGGAACACATATATTTATCTACACCAATGATCTCGGAGCATTTCAAGCTTGTATGGATCCATACAAAACAAAAGAACTTTAGAAAATTTGTAAAAACATAGAAAATTGCTTCAAGAACGTGGTATCTGATATGAAATTTTTTATTGCCAAAGCATAAACTTATGATGAATTTACCAGGCCTAGTACACACTCCCTCCCCATTAACCACTTAGACATATGGAAATTAAATGTAAATTTTCTATTATTTTTAGTCATGTAGGTGTCCAATAAACCACTTGGTGGTTTTTCCCTTCAAGTTTATTTACTTGAACGAAGAAAAAGTCTTTTGATTACAATTAGAGAATACATTTGATGCCTTGGTTGTGTAACTAGTGGACCATAGTCACATTTAACACTTGTTACAAAGTTTGGGAGTTAAAACGTTAAGTAGATTTGATTTGTGATGGACACATTTGGACGGTAGTAACAATAACTTGCAATCTATCAAGACTTGATTACCTTATAACCTATCAAATTCTGGCGATGAAATGATAGATTAATCATAATGTCACCTTTGGATCACATCACCATGAAAGAACTTCATCCAACATCCTTATGAGTGTAGGTACCGTCAAATAGGTATTTGTCAGATTTGTCTTCCTCGAGCGAGGGAAATTCAGGAAGAGAAGAGGAAAGTGAGACATGTAGTAGGTCTAAAAGAGGGAGACCAACTAGAGGTCAAAAGATTAGAAGAAAATTCCGTAAACGCATGGATTTTTTTCTTGCTGAAGGGGGGTCATGTTCTTATAATGATGAGAGCATAGGCGACATCGAGGTGGCCTTGAGGTACAAAAATCTATGGAAACAATGGGCACCCAAGGAACTTCCTCCAATAAACACTGATCTTTGTGTCAACGAGAGGATATATCGCATAGCACCATCATCATTACATGGTTTGGGCCTATTTTGCATGGACGAAATAAAGGTTTGTTATGAAAAGGTTACTGAGTTGATGGAGTATGCTGGATCTTGTTACAGTTACAAAGACTGGATGTAGCTAGTTTGATATACATGAAGTATGCGTAGGTATGCACTATCAACAAATTATATACAACTAAAAGATAAAGATCAAAATAAAGGAGTGGCTAGGTACATTGACAGGAGGCCAAAAGCATCAAGGAATATTGCAAGGTTTATAAATAGTACACAACGTGGGTCAACAAATAAGCAACCCAATTGTAGATTTGAGGCGCGAGAGGGAGATCGTGTATTTGTATGTGTGATAAAATCAATAACTGTAGGGGAAGAGTTGCTAATCGATTACAATTTGAATCGCTTAGATACAAAGACAATTACTATGGGGGTGGTATGTACTATATACCATTTTACCCAACCTCCAATTAATGACTCCAATATACCATTTTATTACTATGTTTTTTTTTGTAAGTCTAATGGTTTCATTTCAGTAATGTTTTTTATATTTAATTTTTGTCACAGCGGGACATTGATCATACAAGGAAGGCTTCGACCCAGAGCGCAGATCGTGATCCATCTTTAGGCACTTCTATCTGACAGGTTTACCTCATTATAATTGTACAAATTAGATACAAGCAAAATGTTTTATTATTATGTTTTTTTCATGAGTTTATTGGGTTAATTTCAATAATGTTTTTAATATTCTTGTTGCAGTCGACTGATCGGGGGAAGGCACCAATAGTACAGGAGAACATCCATATGGAGGTGGAGTCACTATTATGCAATGATGACATCTCATTTTCCACAAACCCTGCGGATATGATGAGGAAGGCCCAAAAAAAATGCAATCAAGAAATCCTTAAGTTGGTATTTGTAGTGCCTCAAACAGATGAGATAAGAGAAAGGGTTAAACTATTGTCTGAGAGAGCACAAAACTTGCAAGTAAGCTATCATGAGATCTTTAATTATAACATAAGTTCATTCATGGTTTTATATTTTGTACTTTTTTATGTCATCAACTAAAATATGTGTTGTTTTTACAGGATTATTTGCATCCTCATCATGTTGCTGGCCATGATCAAGGTACTGCAAGTGTTTCCCAGGAAGTAGGGGATGGTACAAGTGTCAATCCTAATCTTCTTGCACATACAACACTTTATCCGACCCCATCATCCGTGCATATATTGTCGATTGAAATGTCGGCAACACATACCATGCAGGCATTCGGTAGTCCACCGTCTGGCAGTGAACACATGCCACCACATGTGTTAGTACCTATGGATACATAGGCCACTAGTACTGGTGATGTTTTAGCAGCATTTCCTAGATCTTCCCGTATTACTAGTACAAGAACATTGCTAGTCACATTTGTGGTGACAGAGGATTTCCTTCCCATAAAGATAGAGAAGGTCCCAGGTACTTTAAAATGTTTTAATTATTATTATATATAATCCAATTGAAATTTACTTATTGATCACTCTTTATAGACTAATGATCCCATGATCATTTTGCAGGAAATGATGTTTTTTATAAACATCTAAGTGATATTACATTGGAGCTCTTCGGGACCACCATACGTACATGGTGGAATGCCCAAAATCAAGATTTAAAAGATGAGCTCATTAACCATTTATTTGTGTTGTTCAATGATAAAACATTCAATCGAACCAAGGTCCTTAAGAAAACTGGTACCTATCTAAAGTATTTGAGGGACCAATATAGGTCACATTTAGAGAAGAACAAAAAGTATGAGCATCCCCCAATGATTCTGGAAAGGGAGTGGAAGGACTTGGTATCGGATGGAAAAGAGAAGGCTAAAAAGAAGAAAGGAAAGACACCACTAGGCCAAGCAAGGTATGTGATACTATCAACAATTTAATTATATACCGATTACTCTTTCTTTTTACATAATCTAACGTATTTCAATTTTTCATAGGCTACCCGACACATCGAAGGCAACAAAGGCAAGACTAGAAAAACACGAGCAACACAAACTTGGCTCTGGTGGTTATATGAAAACAACCACATGATTTGTAAGTATCAATAAATGAAATATTGCATCCAAATAATAAATTACAAATTTTTTTGGTTTTATCACACCATAGAAGAAAAATTCATGATCACATGAAAAAATGCAAGGCTTTGATTTCAACAGAGTGCCCACAGAAGAGGACTTGAAGATTGCCTTCCACCAAGGCTATGGAGCCCTGACTGAATAGCTAAGAGTCTCAACTGGGCAAACACAATCTTTCACTGCATCCAACACGCAGGTAAATAAACTCAATAAAGTTTATTTCAAATTGAATACTTTTGCAATCTGTTCAATATTAATTTCTACCATAATAATGTGCCTATTTATTTTACATAACTAAGCAATGATAATACTGCACATGACACTGGAATGTAGCCAAGTGAGGGTGGAGCGCAACCTGCCGATGAAGGCCATGGTGTGCATCCCGGTACTGGATGTATTCATGTGCTATAAAAAACGTGGTATGGATTAATACAATTAAACATCTTTAATTTCATTTGGTGTATTAATCAATGTAACCTTTCGTGTTTCAACTTTAGAGCATGTAGAGTGTGATCAACATGTTGAGCATGATTAGGCTAGACAAGATCAGGAACATGATGTGGCTCCATTAGGTAAAGAGGACCACTCTAATGTTCTTTTAAACATATTTAATTACAATTGGTGTATTAATTAATGTAATCTTTCGTGTTTCAACTCCAGATCAAGATTTAGAGGGTGTTCAGCATGAGGCTATAAGACAATATCAAGAACATGATGTGGCCCATTCAGGTAAAGAGCACCACTCTGAAGTTCTTTTAATTAATAAAATACGTGTAACAATAATAATAAAACATATCAATTTAACATTTCTTTGCTATTGCAGCAGACCCCCCTTGCAGCCATGTCCACGTTGTGAGTACATGACTAGGTATACACTAAGATCATGAGTAGAGCTCAGAACAACTGAAGGGGAGACAAATGATTTTGAAAACGATAC
>VCHN02001874.1:10000-19535 GCA_007115665.2 Sequoiadendron giganteum | reverse complement strand
AGCTCGGACCTGAGCTGGGAACCCGAGCTCGGACCCGAGCTGGGAACCCGAGCTCGGGGGTGTTAGACCTGTTTTCAACGTCATCCTACCGATGCCTGGCAATCTCACAGATAGCTTATATAGGGGGGTATGTGTTCACTTTTGGCCAAGTCCGCATAAGAACCGAGTTGGTAAGCTGAGTCCGAGGGTCGATACGATAACAGATCGAGCTGGGAATTTGAGTGCGCCGAGCTCGGTTCAAAAAGTAGGAAATCGGTGTTCGACCGTTTCATCGTCATCCCACCGGTTCCTGGAATCGGACAAATAGCTTATAATAGGTGTGTAAAGTTCTGTTTTGGCCCAGTCCGTATAAAACCAAGGTGGTTCCGAGTCCGAAGGCCGATAAGTGAGAACTGATCGAGTTCTGAATCCGAGTCGGGAGATCGAATGCGAAAAGTTGAAATCGGGGGTGTGTGACTGTTTCCAGCGTCATCCCACCGATGCCTGGGAATCGGACAAATAGCTTATATGGGGGTTATGTGTTCTCTATTGGCCCAGTCCGCATAAGAACCGAGTTGGGAACCCGAGTCCGAGGGCCGATACGAGAACAGCTCGATGTGGGAAAATCCGAGTCGGGAACTCGAGTGCGGCGAGGTCGGTGCGAAAAGTCAGAAATCGGGGGTGTTTCGCCGTTTCCAGCGTCATCCTACCGATGCCTAGAAATCCGACAAATAGCTTATATGGGGGGTGTGTGTTCTCTTTTGGCCCAGTCCGCATAACAACCGAGTTGGGAACCGATATGAGAACAGATCGACTTGGAGTGACAAGCCGATGGATTTGTGGGAACCGAATGAGTCCGCCTCTGAGGGTTACTCGTGGAATGCGAATCGACCGGGACGCCATGGATTGGGGTGATTGCCCAAGCACCAGTGGTGCAGGAATCGGTAGAGCGCTCCTCACAAGGGGAATCCGAGTGCGCCCAACTCGGTGCGAGCTGAGTGGAACTCGGGGAGCACCAAAGCAGCGATAGTCGCACCAAGGGGTTTCGGGTTCAGTAGGTCTCCGTCCAGGACACCTGACCTGCTATACGGGGGCGCTCTCTCGCCTTCTCCGAACGGTCTCGGTATCGGATGCACAGCTCGGAATAGGGAACGGCACTGGTAGCCGCTCCCAACTCTGCTGGGACCTAGTAAGGGATGACTCGGGAGCCCTCGTCTAGTCCGGCTTGGGGGTGAAGGCAGAAATTGGGGGGCTTGGTCTTCTCTCGGCGTCATCCTACCGATGTCTGGGATTCGGACAAATAGCTTATATGGGGGGCATGAGTCATTCGCGTGCCTCCCCCTGCGTGCCCCCTCAAGCGTGATCATAAATGCTGTTCGAACGGATGGATTCGGCGGTCGGTTTTAGCCGTGCAGCATCATGGTCACGCCTGAGGGGGCACGCAGGTCGGAATGGATGCGAAATCACTGCTGGCGTGCGGCTACGTCGCAGTCCCAGAACGGTTCAGACATCGGACGCACTGAGAAAGCGAGCGGCACTGGCCGCCCAAACTCGTCCGCTGTGGCCAAGTAAGGGATTCGTCTGGCAATTCGCGTAGGAACTGATGTCCCGCGTGAGATGACATTCGAGTTGAAATGGAGGCAGACGCTGGATTTACATGCGGTGCTCCGTCGTCCTAGAACGGTCTCGACATCGGACGCAACTCGGGAACACGAGCGGCACTGGTAGCCGCTCCAAACTCGTCCATGTCGTGGCCAAGTAAGGGATTTCGTCTGGGTACTCCGCGCAGGAATCCTATGTCTTGCGTGAGATGACATTCTCGGAGTTGGATGGGTCCCGGAACGGACTTAGGAACAGTCCATAAGACGCTCCCCTAACAAGGAGTGCACCAAGTCGCACCGGAAATGGGGCGCACCAAGCCGAGCTGAGGTCGAGTTTCGAATGGACTGTAGTGCAACCCAGATTATTCTGGAGGCACAAGCAGTGAAAGGGCTCGAGGGCCAACTCGGATTCGACGCCAAGGTTGCCATACGCGTTGGGTTGGATGTGACTCGAGTGTCATCCGGTGTTCCTGGGGCGCAATGCCTGGGACCGACACTCGAATCCCATACATCCCCCGCGCATCGAAGGCCGAGGCGCACCAAAATTTCGAATGCCCACGGCTTGGGTGAAAAGTCGGATATCGGGGGGCTTGGTCCTCTCTCGGCGTCATCCTACCGATGCCTGGGATTCGGACAAATAGCTTATATGGGGGGTATGCACCATTCCCGTGCCCCCCCCTGCGTGGCCCCTCAAGCGTGACCATGATGCTGTTCGAACGGATGGATTCGACGGTTGGTTTTAATCGTGCAACATCACGTTCACGCTTGAGGGGGGACGCAGGTCGGAATGGATGCGCAAGACATAGGGATTGCTATGCGGTGGCGATACGTCGCAGTTCTAGAACGGTCTCGACATCGAACGCACCTCGGGAACACGAGCGGCACTGGTAGCCACTCCAAACTCGTTCATGTCGTGACCAAGTAAGGGATTTCGTCTGCTGCGTACTCCGTATTAAATCCGATGTCCTGCGTGAGATGACATTCTCGGAATTGGAATGGATGCGCAGGACATTGGAATGCTGTGCGGTGGTTCCGTCGCCATCCTAGAACGTTCTCGGCATCGGACGCACCTCGGGAATACGATCGGCACTGGTAGCCGCCCCAAATTCGTCCATGTCGTGGCCAAGTAAGGGATTTCGTCTGGGTACACCGCATAGGAATCCGATGTCCTGCGTGAAATGACATTCTCGGAGTTGGATGTACGTCCCGGGACGGACTTAGGAACAGTCCGTAAGACGCTCCCTAACAAGGAGTGCACCAAGTCGCACCAGAAATGGGGCGCACCAAGCCGGCCGAGGTCGAGTTTCGAATGGACTGTAGTGTAACACAGAATATTCTGGGCGCACATGCAGTGAAAGGGCTCGAGGACCAACTCGGATTCGACGCCAAGGTTGCCATACGCGTTGAGTTGGATGGGATTCGAGGGTCATCCGGTGTTCCTGGGGCGCAATGCCCGGACCGACACTCGAATCCCATACACCCCTGCGCATTGAAGGCCGAGGCGCACGAAAGGAACGGCTAGTATTGCCGATTTGCTCTTCACGAGCCAGCCATCTTACTCGGAGTTGGATGTCTCGGAACGGACTTAGGAACAGTCCGCAAGTCGCTCCCCAAAAAGGAGTGCACCAAGGGGGGTAAGTCAGTCGAAAGCTCCCCATCCTGCGTGCCCCTCGAGCGCGATGGTGTTGGTGTACGAACGGATGGATTTGTCTCTCGGTTTATCCATCGTGCACCAACACGAGTCAGGCTTAGGAGGCATTGCAGGTCCCCGTCCATGACACCAGATTGCTATGCGGGGGCTCTCTCTCGCCTTCTCTGAACGGTCTCGGTATCGGATGCAGGCTCGGAATAGGGATCGGCACTGGTAGCCGCTCCCAACTCTGCTGAGACCTAGTAAGGGATGACTCGGGAGCCCCCGTCTAGCATTTGGGTTGACTTGGACGACCAAATTTCGAATGCCCACGGCTTGGGTGAAAAGTCGGAAATCGGGGGCTTGGTTCTCTCTCGGCGTCATCCTACCGATGCCTGGGATTCGGACAAATAGCTTATATGGGGGGTATGTGGCATTCTAGTGCCCCCCCTTGCGTGGCCCCTCAAGCGTGACCGTAATGCTGCACGATTAAAACCGACCGCCGAATCCATCCCCGTTTTAATCGTGCAGGATCACGGTCACGCTTGAGGGGGTACGCATGTCGCCCCGATAGAATGCATGCAGGACACCGGATTGCTATGCGTTGAAATCGTCGCCGTCTTAGAACGGTCTCGTCATCGGACGCACCTCGGGAACACGGGCGGCACTGGTAGCCGTTCCAAACTCGTCCATGTCGTGGCCAAGTAAGGGATTTCGTCGGGTACTCCGCATAGGAATCCGGTTTCCTGCCTACTCGGAATTGGATGTCCCGCAAGCCGCTCCCTTAAAAAAGGAGCGCACCAGGACTTCGGATTGGTATTCGGTGGGCTTCGTCGCCGTCCTAGAACGGTCTTGGCATCGGACGCACCTCGGGAACACGAGCGGCACTGGTAGCCGCTCCAAACTCGTCCATGTCGTGGCCAAGTAAGGGATTTCGTCGGGTACTCCGCGTATGGATCCGATTTCTTGTCATCTCGGTTTTGACCCCTT
Source organism: Sequoiadendron giganteum (assembly GCA_007115665.2). Classification (NCBI taxonomy): domain Eukaryota; kingdom Viridiplantae; phylum Streptophyta; class Pinopsida; order Cupressales; family Cupressaceae; genus Sequoiadendron; species Sequoiadendron giganteum. Next base: position 15,335 of record VCHN02001874.1, on the reverse strand, counting down.
TTCGGAGTTGGCTGTCCCGTATCGGACTTAGGAACAGTCCGCAAGCCGCTCCCTTAAAAACGGAGCGCACCAGGACACCGGATTTGCTATGCGGTGGCTGCGTCGCTATCCTAGAACGGACTCGGCATCGGACGCAACTCGAGCGGCACTGGTAGCCGCTCCAAACTCGTCCATGTCGTGCCCAAGTAAGGGATTTCGTCGGGTACTACGCATGAATCCGATTTCCTGTTTACTCTGTTTGTTCTATACCAACCACTGACTCCGCCTAGGACACTCGACTGTTATGCGCGGGCTCTCTTGCCGTCTCGAAACGGGGCCATGTTTTGGATGAATCTCAGGAAGTGATCGGCACTGGTAGCCGATCCAGACCCGTCCAAATCCGTGACCCCGGTGAAGAGATTTCTTATGAGCCTCTGTCTAACTCTCGGGCCTGCTTGGGAGGGTGTGCTCCATTTTGCTCCCCACCGCAAATTCTCCCAATTGCTATGCATGGTCTCTCTCGGCGTCTCAGAACGGCCTCGGCATTGGATGCTTTGCGTAAAACGGACCGGCACTGGTAGCCTTTCCAAAGCCGTCCATGTCGAGGTCTAGTAAGGGAGCCTCTGTGTAGCTTTTGGGTTGTTTTTGTTTACACCCGACTCCCGCCTGGGATGCTCGACTGTTATGCGTGGGCTGTCTTGCTGTCTCGGAACGGGTTTTGGTTTTGGACGCATCTCGGGAAGTGATCGGCACTGGTAGCCGATCCAGATTCGTCCAAATCCGCCCCCAGTAAAGAGATATCTTGGGGAGCCTCTGTCTAACTCTCGGGCTGCTTGGGAGGGTGCGCTCCGTTTTGCTTTCCAACACAAATTCTCCCAATTGCTATGCAAGGTCTCTCTCTGCGTCGTCTTGGAACGGTTTCGGCATTGGATGCATTGCGTAAAACGGATCGGCAATGGTAGCCTTTCCACGGTCATCCATGTCGGGGCCTAGTAAGCGAGGGAGCCTTTGTGTAGCTTTTGGGTTGTTTTTGTTTACATCCGACTCCGCCTGGGTCACTCGACTGTTATGCGCGGGCTCTTTTGCCGTCTCGGAATGGGGGTATGTTTTGGACGCATCTCGGGAAGTGATCGGCACTGGTAGCCGATCCAGATTCGTCCAAATCCGCCCCCAGTGAAGAGATATCTTGGGAGCCTCTGTCTAACTCTCGGGCTGCTTGGGAGGGTGCGCCCCGTTTTGCTTCCCAACACAAATTCTCCCAACTGCTACGCAAGGTCTCTCTCGGCGTCGTCTCGGAACGGTCTCGGCATTGGATGCATTGCGTAAAACGGATCGGCACTGGTAGCCTTTCCAAGGTCGTCCATGTCGGGGCCTAGTAAGCGAGGGAGCCTTTGTGTAGCTTTTGGGTTGTTTTGTTTACATCCGACTCCGCCTGGGTCACTCGTCTGTTATGCGTGGGCTCTTTTGCCGTCTCGAAAAAGGGGGTATGTTTTGGACGCATCTCGGGAAGTGATCGGCACTGGTAGCCGATCCAGACTCGTCCAAATCTGGCCTCAGTAAAGAGATATCTTGGGAGCCTCTGTCTAACTCTCGGGCTGCTTGGGAGGGTGCGCTCCGTTTTGCTTCCCAACACAAATTCTCCCAATTGCTATGCAAGGTCTCTCTCGGCGTCGTCTCGGAACGGTCTCGGCATTGGATGCATTGCGTAAAACGGATCGGCACTGGTAGCCTTTCCCAGGTCGTCCATGTCGGGGCTTAGTAAGCGAGGGAGCCTCTGTGTAGCCTTTGGGTTGTTTTTGTTTACATCCGACTCCCCGCCTGGGCCACTCGTCTGTTATGCGTGGGCTCTTTTGCCGTCTCGGAACGGGGGTATGTTTTGGACGCATCTCGGGAAGTGATCGGCACTGGTAGCCGATCCAGACTCGTCCAAATCCGGCCTCAGTAAAGAGATTTTTTGGGAGCCCCTGTCTAACTCTCGATTTGCTTGGGAGGGTGCGCTCCATTTAGGTCCCCACCGCAAAATCTCCCAATTGCTACGCACGGTCTCTCTCAGCGTCTCAGAACGGCCTTGGCATTGGATGCTTTGCGTAAAATGGATTGGCACTGGTAGCCCTTTCCAAAGCCGTCCATGTCGGGGTCTAGTAAGGGGGAGCCTTTGTGTAGCTTTTGCGTTGTTTTTGTGTACACCTAAGACCCCCGCCTGTGACACTCGACTGTTATGCGTGGGCTCTCTCTTGCCATCTCGGAATGGGGGTATGGTTTGGATGCATCTCAAGAAGTGATCGGCACTGGTAGCCGATCCAGTTTCGTCCAAATCCAGCCTCAGTAAAGAGATTTCTTTGGGAGCCTCTGTCTAACTCTTGGATTGCTAGGGAGGGTGCGCTCCGTTTTTCTCCCCAACACAACTTCTCTCCCAATTGCTATGCAAGGTCTCTCTTGGTGTCGTCCCGGAACGGTCTCTGCATTGGATGCATTGCGTAAAACGGATCGGCACTGGTAGCCTTTCCAAAGTCGTCCATGTCGGGGTCTAGTAAGGGGGGAGCCTTTGTGTAGCTTTTGGGTTGGTTTTGTTTACACCCGAGTCCGCCTGGGTCACTCGACTGTTATGCGTGGGCTCTCTTGCCGTCTCGGAACGGGGGTATGTTTTGGACGCATCTAGGGAAGTGATCGGCACTGGTAGTCGATCCAGACTCGTCCAAATCCGGCCCCAGTAAAGAGATTTCCTTGGGAGCCTACGTCTAACTCTCGGGCTGTTGCTTGGTAGGGTGCGCGCTCCGTTTTGCTCCCCACCACAAATTCTCCCAGTTGCTATGCAACGTCTCTCTCGGCGTCTCGGAAAGGTCTCGGCATTGGATGCATTGCGTAGAATGGATCGGCACTGGTAGCCTTTCCAAAATCGTCCATGTCGGGGTCTAGTAAGGGGGGAGGGAGCCTTTGTGCAGCGCTTGGGTTGTTTTTGTATACACCGAGGACCCCGCCTGGGACACACTCGACTGTTATGCGTGGGCTCTCTCTTGCCGTCTCGGAACGGGGGTATGTTTTGGACGCATCTCGGGAAGTGATCGGCACTGGTAGCCGATCCACAGCTTCGTCCAAATCCGGCCTCAGTAAAGAGATTTCGGTTTCGTTCAACTCTCGATTTTGTTTTGGGAGGGTGCGCCCTTTCGTTTTTCTCCCAACATAACTTCCCCACTGCTGGCAATAAGCCCTTCGGCGTCAGTTCCTGGCATGCTGATGCATTGAAAAACGATCGAACCGGTAGCCTTTCCAAAGTCGTCCATGTCGGGGTCTAGTAAGGGGGAAGCCTTTGTGTAGCTTTTGGGTTGGTTTTGTTTACACCCTACTCCGCCTGGGTCACTCGACTGTTAGTAGTGGGTTCTCTTGCCGTCTCGGAACGGGGGTATGTTTTGGACGCATCTCGGGAAGTGATCGACACTGGTAGTCGATCCAGACTCGTCCAAATCCGGCCCCAGTAAAGAGATTTCCTTGGGAGCCTACGTCTAACTCTCGGGCTGCTGCTTGGGAGGGTGCGCGCTCCGTTTTGCTCCCCACCACAAATTCTCCCAGTTGCTATGGAAGGTCTCTCTCGGCATTGGATGCATTGCGTAAAACGGATCGGCACTGGTAGCCTTTCCAAAGTCATCCATGTCGGGGTCTAGTAAGGGGGGAGGGAGCTTCTGTGTAGCTCTTGGGTCGTTTCTGTATACACCCAAGAACGCCTGGGACACTCGACTGTTATGCGTGGGCTCTCTTGCCGTCTCGGAACGGGGGTATGTTTTGGACGCATCTCGGGAAGTGATCGGCACTGGTAGCCGATCCGGACTCGTCCAAATCCGACCCCAGTAAAGAGATTCCTCGGGAGCCTCTGTCTAACTCTCGGGTTGCTTGGGAGGGTGCAATCCATCTTGCTCCCCACAACAAGCGCTCAATCGCTATTCAGGGCGTTTCGGAACGGCCTCGGCATTGGATGCATTACGTAAAACGGATCGGCACTGGTAGCCTTTCCAAAGTCGTCCAAGTCGGGGTCCAGTAAGGGCGCTTTTGTCTAGCTTTTGGGAGTTTCTTTATCCCCACCCGACTCCCAGATAATTTGACCGTTATGTGGGCTCTTTTCCGCCGTCTCGAACTAAAGGTTGACGCATCTCGGAAAGCGACGGCAACTGTAGCCGATCCGAGATCGTCCAAATTCGGTCCAGTAGCAGATTCCTGGTGGTTTTGTCAACTTCCTCGGCTACTTTTGTGAGGCGCTCGAGTTTGTTCCCCGGCACCAATTTTCCTGCCTGATTTTAATTCATCAATTTGGCGGGTTCAACTCCACCCTTTATTTCAACTCGAAACCCGGCAATCACCTTTGTTTCACTGAAACCCCACCGTTCCTGAATACCCGATTAGTGGCTCTTTTGGTACTGAACGTCTCGGATACTGGATGCCTCGCGGAAAAGCGGTCATACCAGAAGTCGCCCTAAACTTCCGTCCATGTCGGGGTGTAAGGGGGATTGTCGGGAGTGTTTTCTTCTCAGCTTTTGGGTGCCTCCGAGTGCTGCACTCCTATCCGTGGCACACTTCGTAGTCTCGGAACGGTGTCAAAAGTTCAAAAGCGGTGCGATATTCTCTGCGAAGAGTGGCATGATGATTGTTGGGGTCATTCGAGTCGGTCGTAGCTTTGGCCTCGGGCCATGGAGACGGTTGCTCGATTTCCATCGCGGTCACATAACCACCCAGTACGACTTATCAACATGTATCGGTCTCATTCTCGATTGTTCCTGGAGGCACTCTTCGGAGCTTTTGGGTTTGACCCATCCCTCGAATTATCCTCTCCCGAGGACGACTGTGTGCGCTTGTGCCGGTTCCTTGATGGTATTTACGAAACAACAGTTTGGAATGAGCTCCTCCATTGTGCTCTCTAGGGGGTGCAGTCGGAGGCTCTCGCCTTTGTATTCGGTTGGCATTCGCCATGCACGTCTCTGTCGTAAAGCAGCGCGACACTTTCGATGTTTGGCGGTTGTCTTCGAATGATGCGTCGATCCCGTGCGCATCGTTACATTTGCGCGCCATTGTTCCATCTCGGCACGTTGCATCGTTGCAATCGAACTCGTCCCGAGAATGGCGGCCCCCTCTTCGAGGCAAAAGCCTGTTCACGTCGGTGGTGGGGCATGGGCGACAAAGAGTCCCCGTTCTGGGCACGTGTAAACGTCCCTTGCGAGGCTCCGCGTCGACATGCTTCGGCCCGCGTAGGCGTTCCATGTCCGTTGAGCTACAATTTTCGTTGGATGATTTGTGCCCAAGGCCTTGCTCCGAGGGGAATTTTTCTAATGCTGGTCGAGACGAGACTGTTCGTGCGGGGTGCGCCACAAAA